>CM046385.1:8370205-8480278 GCA_025413485.1 Ficus microcarpa | reverse complement strand
TGCAAAGCAGGCAACGCATAAGTTGGAAATGAATAAACACGTAGCAAAACTTAAATCCTTAAATGCAGCACTGAATTACGGGAATAAATTCCAAGTTCCAACTAATTTTCGTCTCTCAGAACTTTTCACAAACAGTTGGAGAACAAAACACCCTTTCAAACACAAGAAATGAAACTTAAAAAACAAAACGAAAAGAAGCTGACCTTGAAAACGTAAACGGAGCCCACAGATAATGTGACTGGTTGAGCTACTTGGAGGTGAACAGGAGCTACTTTCTAAGCTGAAAGCGAGAAACATGAAAACAGCATCTTGAATTTTGATAAGAAATGGAAAAAAAAAAAAAAAAAAAAAACCCGCTAAGCAGGTACAATTCTAACGACCCAGATTCTGAACGAACAGAGAAGAAGAAGATTGTGACCTTGGAGAAGTAGTCGGAGATGGCGGGAAATAAGGGTGAGGGAGTTTGCCGAACTGAGAAAGGAGGGAAAGGCGGGAAGACAACCTCCGAGCCATCATTTAGTCGTGGCTCGACGACGTCAGGTGGGTTTTGTTGCAGCGGGTGGGGAGGGAAGTCAAGAGCGAGGAGGAAGCTTTGCGGGGTGAGCGGCACGCGACGGTGGATCCTCAATGATTTTCAAACTCCATAATAATTTCTCGGAGTGTGTGCATGTGTTTTTTTTTTTATTTTTTGAATAAAGTTTTTTTTTTTAATTTTTATAAAGTAGGTTTTTTTTTCAGGGTATTATATTAAGGGAGAGGTTGTGTAGAGCCTCTCCCAGAAACACTACCGGTAGAGCTTTTTTTTGACCGTTAAGATTCAATCGTACGGTTGAAAAGTTATTGGTATATTATAGTTACCATATACCTTACCTCATACAAACTTTTCCAACCTTATTTTCTCCGTCGCCGGCGACCGTTCCGCCGCCGGTGACGAACGCCGGCGACCACCTCCGGCCGGTTGCCGGAAATTTTTTCTCTCTCTTCCCCTTTCTCTCTCCTCCTCCTCTCCTCTCCTCTCTTTCTCTTCCCTTCTCCCCCGCCCCCCACTCCCGGCCGCCCCCCACCCAGCCCCGGCCGCCGGCGACCCCACCCTGCCCGGCGGCCCCCCTCCCCCGGCCTCCCCACCCCCACGCCTCCGCCTCTCTCTCTTCCTCTCTCTTCCCCTCTCTTCCCCGGCCCCCCACCCCCGGCCCACCCCGGCCGCCCCCCACCCAGCCGCCGGCAACCCCCCACCCTGCCCGGCGACCCCCCTCCCCCGGCCTCCCCACCCCCTCGCCTCCTCCCTCTCTCTCTTCTCTCTCTCTTCCCCTCTCGCCTCCTCCTCTCTCTCTTCTCTCTCTCTTCCCCTCTCTTCGTAGAGGGGGTGGGGAGGCCGGGGGAGGGGGGTCGCCGGGCAGGGTGGGGGCGGCAGGGTGGGGGTTGCCGGCGGCTCGGTGGGGGCGGCCGGGGTGGGGCCGGGGGTGGGGGGGCCGGGGAAGAGAGGGGAAGAGAGAGGAAGAGAGAGAGAGAAGAGAGAGAGGGAGGAGGCGGGGGGGGTGGGGAGGCCGGGGAGGGGGGCCGCCGGGCAGGGTGGGGTCGCCGGCGGCCGGGGCTGGGTGGGGGGCGGCCGGGGTGGGGGGCCGGGGGAGAAGGGAAGAGAAAGAGAGGAGAGGAGAAGAGGAGGAGAGAGAAAGGGGAAGAGAGAGAAAAAATTTCCGGCAGCCGGCCGGAAGTGGTCGCCGGCGTTCATCACCGGCGGCGGAACGGTCGCCGGCGACGGAGAAAATAAGGTTGGAAAAGTTTGTATGAGGTAAGGTATATGGTAACTATAATATACCAATAACTTTTCAACCGTTCGATTGAATCTTAACGGTCAAAAAAAAGACTTTACCGGTAGTGTTTCTGGGAGAGGCTCTACCACAACCTCTCCCTTATATTAAATATTAAGGATAGAAAAGTAATTTCAACAAAGAGTTAAAGTAGTTTTAAGCTAGTTTCGAAAACCATTCCAAACTTAAAATTTTCATCTCAGTTTTTATCTTTTTCTGAAAAAAAATTTTTTTGTCTTTTTTGAAAAGTGAACACAAATTTACTATTGAAACTTAAAATTTCGAATTCAAACTCATTCACCAATCGGACCCTTAATTTTTAATGAATTTGTCTCTATCTTGGATTAGTTTCTGAATTATAAATATTATGTTATTTAATTAAATTATGAGATTCTAGTCGTACTTACAGATTGTTTTTAATCTAATTAACTATAGTTACACTGTGGTATGTGCACCAAGTTGATCAAATTAATGACAAACTAGAATTTTTTTTTTTAAATTTTATATTTTGTTCTCTCTCTACGAATTAATTTCATCTTGACCACAAAGAGAGGGACTGTTTGACAGATAGTGCAATGTAAGTGTTAGATGGAGAAGGCCTGAGGAAAATATTTATGTTCTGAAACTCAAAGGGTCACATGTCTAGATGGTTCTCCCATTTAATTTCAAAGTACAAACAAGGTAAGACTACGTACAAGTCAAGTATAAGTCCAAATTTATTCAAAAGATCTTAATTAATTAATTAATTAATCAATCAATTAATGAGCTATTAAATGATCTCCTACAGTATATTTTATGAGTAATATCTGTTTTCTTTTCTTTATTTTTATTTTTATTTTTATTTTTATTTTTATGAATTGAGGAAAGTACGTCAACTCTAAACCTTTAGATTAAAGATAAATCACCTTTGATTCTTTCGTTTCTTTATTTTTCTTTTCCTTTACCTTTTTCCGGTTGATTCATGCACGTGTCCAAGTCCCGTGTGAACTCCTCCGATTAGATGTTCTTAACACATCTTGACAGTTGGGGTATTTGATATTATTGCCCTTTGAACTTGGCATATTTCTATGACTTACTCCTAAAATTTCTAGTTTTTGACAATTTATCCCTTAAACTTTTTAAATTGTTCCAATGTGTTTCATTTAACTTAACTTCTCGTTAAATTGATGACGGAAGGCACACGTACACCTTATATGAAAACAGAAAACCACATTTCTTACAAAAAAAAAAAAAAGTTCAAATCTATATAAGCTAATGCAAAATCATTAATTCGAATTCAAATATTCAATTCAATGGATTATATAGCAACAATTTAGAAAGTTCAAAAAGTAAGTTATCTAAATCAGAAATTCGAGAGGTAAATTATCAAATAAAGATGATAAGTTTGAGGGATAATAGTATTAAATATAGCCGATAATTGAATCCCTAAAAATAACAAACAAAAAAAAAGTGATTGTAAACAAAATCTAACAGCAGTTTCACATCTAATTGTACTAAAAGATATATAATTTGAATCCCCCTACCTCAATTTTAAATTAAAAAAAAAAAAAGAAAAAAGAATGTGAATGTTGATAATAAATGTTCAAAACGAATCCAGAAGCTTTCATGGTGTCATTAAGCTTGGCTCATATCTCGTATGGTGACTCTTACAATAAATTTTTTTACCAAATCTCCATTCCCAAATTTCTCTCTCTCTTAGCCATCTGCTAGTTTGTATTTAAAACACCACTTTCTCTTGACACTTTCTTGAATGAAAGTCACAAAACTCTCTTTGAGAAGTGCACAAAGCTCATCAATGAGGCACCGAATATCCCTCCATATCTTCCGTTCCCACTTATAGCTATATATTTATAGCCACAGCCCATTCCCATATTGGCACACTTGTTTATGTAACCTCATTCAATTCTTCCGTATTTATTACCCATGTGGAGGTTTTTTGCCTTCAAGCCTTCGCTAGTTTGAGTTGAAATATTTTAGTTGTAATAGTAAATTTTTTTGAATTTTCAGAAAAAACAAAAAACTTTTTAGGAAAAAGACAAAAACTTTTTGGGAAAAGACAAAAAAAATTTGAGTTGGAACGAAGATGAACTCGCGAACCAAACACCCCCATAGTCTTTGTTTGAGAGAATTCTACCGTATAATTTATGGAAAATATCTTATCGATAGTTACATGTACTTTTTTTTTAAATTTCTTTAAAGTCTTATATTTAATTACCTAATATTTTTTCGCCGGGCGAAAAATTGCTCTATTTTGATATGGGCTAGCTCACCAAATACCAACTCTCTCTATTTCTCAGATATTTATAAAGAGGTCCTTTACTTCTCCTTTTCTTTCCAATTAGCCCCTCTCTATAGAAAACTATTAATTACAAGTCTACAAGTAGTTCTTATTTGTTTTATAGCGGTCTCTGAGGGAGGTTGATTGATGGATGGAGATGGAGGGACACCAACAAAAGAGTAGTGGACGACTCAACCACTAGTACTCATATTCCTACAACAACTAGTACTACTACTACTTATACGAGCCGCGGCAGAGCAAATTCTTCTGCGGCCATGGACTCGAGTAGTCATAGTACTGATGTGCAGTCACATTGCGTGGAGGTGCACCAGGTGGTGCCGCCTCCACACAAAAGCTCGCTGAAGAAGCTCGGGGCCAGGCTCAAGGAAACCTTTTTCCCCGACGACCCTCTCAGGCAATTCAAGGGCCAACCGACCAAAAGGAAGTGGATCCTTGGAGCTCAGTATGTTTTCCCCATCCTCCAATGGGCTCCCCATTACACCTTCAATCTCTTCAAATCCGACGTCGTTTCCGGCCTCACTATTGCCAGTTTAGCCATCCCTCAGGTGATCTTGTTTTCTGGGCTTTGCTTTTGTTTTTGTTTTTGTTTTTTGTTTTTTGTGTAATGATATTGAAAAAGTGGTTTAATTTTGTTTTGTTTTTGCAGGGAATAAGTTATGCAAAGCTTGCAAATCTCCCTCCCATTGTGGGTCTTTGTGAGTGCTAATTAAATTCTTTTCATTTTCCTTCAACTTTTATTAAATTTAAAAAAAAAAAAAAAAAAAAAGCAAGAAAGAAAGAACTATTTGGTTGAAATTATTATTTTTAAAAAAAATTATAGATTCAAGCTTTGTTCCACCACTGGTGTATGCTGTATTTGGAAGTTCAAGAGACCTTGCAGTGGGACCCGTTTCCATAGCGTCTCTCATACTGGGATCAATGCTTAGACAAGAAGTCTCTCCCACAAACGACCCCGTCTTGTTCCTCCAATTAGCCTTCACTTCCACCTTCTTCGCCGGTTTCTTTCAAGCTTCTCTTGGTTTCTTCAGGTCTTCACCAACTCATATATATATTTATATATATATATATATAAAACACATATACATATATAGAGAGATATTCATAGTTTTTGTTAATTTGGTGGGTGTTGAAATTTGCAGGCTGGGATTTCTGATTGATTTTCTGTCAAAGGCTATTCTTATTGGGTTCATGGCTGGGGCTGCTATAATAGTGTCTCTTCAGCAGCTCAAGAGCCTCCTTGGAATCACCCATTTTACTTCTCAAATGGGTTTGGTTCCTGTTTTGAGCTCTGTTTGCCACAATACCAAGGAGGTATTATTACTTTTCCACACCAGAAAAACCAAACACACAGTCCTAAGATTGCTCTTCTTTACTCTTTACATATTTTTATTTGCAAAAAAAAAAAAAAAAAAGAATTTTTTTCTTACTTAATCAACATAATATCTATATTTTTAATTTCAGTCTTTTTGCTATTTTGATTGTTTGGGTTGCAGTGGTCATGGCAAACTATACTGACGGGTTTTTGCTTCCTTGTGCTTCTTCTACTGGCGAGACACGTTGTACGTTATTCTTTTTCTCTCACTCTCTCACACTTTTTTTTTTTTTTTTGGGGTCCTTTTAGTAGTTTTTATTTTCTTCCTTATCTAATCTGGATATGCTCTTTTTGACCTTCCTTATTTTATTTTTATTTTTTTAATTGGAGGGTATAAAATACATTAAAAAAAGTGCCACATATTAATTGTTCTTCAAAGGAGCAATAAATTTGTGAAAGGACCATGCAAATGTGTTCAGTATAGACTGGAATTCTACAAAAGTCAAACTATTTTCAAAGCCTTTACTTTTAGCCTTTGTTCAGAATACGAATTCAAGTAAAACTTTTCTTATTTATTTTTATCTTTTATTTTTTGAAATCAACATTATTTTTAATAACTAGTTAAAAAAAAAAAAACAATTCCACCGACCAATTAAATGCAAGTTTAATAAGTTTTGATTGAGATAATTTAAACGAATAATCCTCCAACTCTTCATAAGATAGGGAAAATGGTAGAAATAAAAATTAGAGCTGTCTAATATAGGTCTGAAATTTGAATTTTCCCATTTTTATGCAGAGCCTTAAAAGGCCAAAGCTGTTTTGGATCTCGGCCGGAGCTCCTCTGGCATCTGTGATTCTCTCCACCCTCATTGTTTTCGCCTCCAAAGCTCATCACCACGGAATCAGCGTGGTAAGCTCTTGGGGTCCACATGGTCGTCTTTTTTTAATCAATCACACATTCGCGTTACGATTCAAACCAAACATGTCACTATTGTATAACAAAAAAAAAAAAAAAAAAAAGACATGAACCTGTAGCCATGTCACTACCAATGGTTTCTTTTTTTTTTTTTTTTTTTTTTTTTGTTCTTTATCGAAAAATACTTATTCACATGGTTTCTGTTTGGTAGATTGGAAAGTTACAAGAAGGATTAAATCCACCCTCATGGAACATGTTGCTTTTCCATGGAGCCCATCTTGGACTAGTTATCAAGACTGGTTTTGTCACTGGCATTATTTCCCTCACTGTAAGACCAAAAGTTTCTTTTAATTTTATTATTATTATTATTATTATTATTATTATTATTACTATTATTATTAGCTTTGTGTTCACATGCTAGAAACACTTATCAAACTAAATAAAATCACGACAAACAAATATCCAGCCGTGACGAAATATTCCCCCTGTCGTACAAGTAGAAGCCAAATTGTTGTCGGAAGGATAATTTTATTTGTGAATCTTGACCCAGAAAAAGATTTTATTAAGTTTAACCATGATATAGTGGGAAACAAAATTTGTTCAAACCAAAAAAGTTTCAAACTAGTTCTGATTAGATATATAAAAAAAAGGGTCATTCTAACTTTTTTTGATATGCCTCTCTGTATGATAACAATTATGCTGCTTGATTAGTCTAATCATGTTTATCTTAATCACATAACAAGTATCCCATCAAGACTAATTGGCAGTTTCTAATTTACTTTTACATTCTACCTTGAGATTACGACGTCGTTTGGTTTAATCTTGTTGTGTATCAAAAATATAGGAAGGTATTGCAGTTGGAAGAACGTTTGCGGCCCTGAAGGATTATAGGGTGGATGGCAACAAGGAAATGATGGCAATCGGGCTAATGAACATGGTCGGCTCCGCAACTTCGTGCTATGTTACTACTGGTGCGCCCATTTTTCTTGATTTTACTTCAGAATTATCACGTAACAGTGTGAGACTCGGTTTAATTTTGTAGCGCAGAATGTACTGATATGTTGTCACATGTGCGAAACGTTATTTGTAATTTCAGGAGCCTTTTCGCGGTCTGCTGTGAACCACAACGCAGGAGCAAAGACAGCGGTGTCTAACATAGTTATGTCGGTAACCGTTATGGTGACACTGCTATTCCTCATGCCACTCTTCCAGTACACTCCCAATCTTGTATTGGGAGCTATCATAGTCACAGCCGTGGTCGGTCTAATCGACGTCCCTGCTGCTTTCAACATTTGGAAGACTGACAAGTTCGATTTCCTCGTCATGATATGTGCATTCTTGGGCGTGCTCTTCATCTCTGTCCAAGAAGGCCTAGCCATCGCGGTAAATACACCGAAATCCTCTGTTCCTTGACAGGAAATCTTTGCAAAACTATTCTATTTTGTCCTGAAAATATGAAACTGATAATTCGTTATCTGATCATGTCGAATAATGTTCGTGTTTTGGTGATCATAAGGTTGGACTTTCTATTTTCAAGATTCTGCTGCAAATAACCAGGCCAAGGACAGTGGTGTTGGGAAGCATACCGGGATCAGATATATACCGAAACGTGCATCACTACAAGGAAGCTGTGGGAGTTCCCGGTTTCCTCATTTTGAGCATTGAAGCTCCGATCAATTTCGCTAACAGCATGTATCTCAATGAGAGGTTTGCTTCTTTCTTTCTACACTCTTTTTTTAGTAATTTCAAGCATTTCTTTTCCTCATCCTGTTCTAACTATTTCCATGTCAATTAAAGGATTTTGAGATGGATAGACGAGTACGAGGAGGAAGTTGATGCGAAGAAGCATTCGAATATTCAGTATTTGATTCTAGACTTGTCAGGTAAGAAAAATAGAGATAATGATTAAAGTAGCTTTCCAAAGTTTCTATAGTTCAAATATTATTCAAACCGAAACAACAATTTTTTAGAATGTTCTAAAATCTCGCACACTCTATCTTCATAAAAAGCAAAGATCTCCCAGAAAAAACACAATTTATGACTCTTTAAACTTTAAGTAAAGCATATTATCTATGTCATGATGTTTGTATATGTACTTTCGCAGCCGTAAGCGCCATAGACACAACTGGAGTAACCCTGATTAGGGACTTGAGGAAAGCAGTTGAGAAGAAGGGAATCGAGGCAAGTAAAAACCGAAGAAAACTTCTTCGTTTTTTCTCGAAGCTCTTGTTTGTTTTTCACTTCTTTACTTGTGTCTTGACACATTTTCCACTTTGAATTTTCAGCTAGTGCTGGTGAATCCTTTGGGAGAGGTCGTGGAGAAATTGCAAAGGGCAGAGGAAACCCGAGATTTCGCAAGACCGGACAACCTCTACTTGACCGTCGGAGAGGCCGTGGCTTCTCTTTCCTCATCGATGAAGGCTCAGCCACCAACTGTGTACGACGAGGAAGCACAAACCGTCACTTGTCAGAAGTGAAAACTTTCCTTGTGTTTTGGGGGACTGACCAAAGTAATAGTAAAAGAGAATAACTGGATGTTAAATCAAGCAAACTTCAACATTCTTATACATGTTTTGTGGCTTTGGATACATATATTTATATCTATATATCTATATATCTCTGTATGTACATTACACCAATAGTTTTGCAAATCAATCTAATGTCCTGCAATGTTGCTCAGCAAAAGACTACAAAGATTTTCAAGTTTCGTCTTTCAACATGGCTAATGGATCCTTTTGCAAAGACTTTCCAAAGGAGGATTAATCTAAAGTTACAGTTAACAAATGGTCATCGAGACAACATTTTTAAAGGAAAAGTGTTTATTTAGTGTAAATGGGCAAAAGAATTAGGTTAGTAAATTGCTATAGCATTTTGCTGATAGGAAATGATTTAGGGGCTTTGTCTTTAATTAGGATTGTCACTTGATATTAATTAGATCTGTGTCTTGAGTGTTAAAATTTTGTGAAGCATATTCTCAAATATCTCTGGAGAACAAGAGCTTGTATTTGTGTGCATTCTAAAGAGGACCTAACTCATTAACATACATGAATTATGATTTCTATTTGGATAAGAATTCAAGAAAGACAACTTCCAGTTTGAATTTTAACCTAGGCACCATTGTTGTAGACTTGACTATGTAGCCCGGATATATATATATATATATATATATTTAATAAAGAGCCCGAATATGTGGTTGCATCATGCATGTGATACATTTAAGGAAGAGGTTAAAAGAAAATTTCTATGTCCCAACTCTGTAGAATGCGCCATTTGGGGAAGGAGGTGTGTGTGTGTGTGCGTGTGTGTATATATATATAGATATTCTTTTTTTTTCTCTTGGACTCTTAGTCAAACTAAGTTCGAGATAATTTTAGGAGCTTAATTGAAAATTGAAACAATCACTAAAAAAATATTCCGTTGGAGGGAAAAAAAAAAAAAACACAACGCTACTTTCACACGTGCAAAACATGTAGTTTAACCTTTTTTTTTAATTTTTAGGGTAGCATGTTTTTTTAACTAGTGATACTAACATTTTTTAACATTAAAATTAAAGACAACTTTTAGCAAAAAATATAAATAATAAATAATAACTGAATAAATCAAAGACAACTTTATGCGGCATAAACTAGGACTAATGCTTATCGGCTCCGCTTTTCTACTCCGTCCGAGGTGGCAAACCCAAGTTTGGCATTAAACTGCTGTTTGCTGGCCCCGTGTCTGCAGCAATTTTCAAAAGCGGAGGTACCACGCCTTCCGTCCAATTCTCTCTTAATATGTTCCTCAAAAAATCCGATTTGTGCAGATTATTCCCCTAACTAAAGAAGAGATTTTGGTGGTCCACATATGAAATTGAGCACAATTTTGTAAAGAAATAGCGCATTTATTTCTCAAGAAAAGATGTGAAACATGCTCAATATAATTTTATTGAATAGTTGACTCAGCTCCTTGTTGTTTGAAAAAACCATTCGCTTCAATTGGTGCATGATTAACATTTCTTTTGAGTATGCTTTGTTGTTTTCAGGATAGGGAAAATAAGAATCTTCATCAATTCAAGAATAAATGATTTTTCTCTTTTATTACTCTTTTATTATTTTATACCATATTATTTAGACTATAGTATTTAGTATATCTAATATTTAGTATATCTAATATACTTAATTTATACTTAATTAAACTAATTATAGAATAATATATATATAATTTGTAGTCAACATTAAATTATTATGTTTAAAATGTGTTATAAAATTCTCTAAACCATAAGCGGAGTCAAGTGGTGTTGAGAAAAACGGAGCTGTTTAGCATTGCTCATAAACTAGGGAGAAAGGGAAAAGAGCCTAATCTAGAGAGGAATAAAAACAAATAGCATATTTTTAAAATGATAGAAACTAATAGTGTTTATTTAATCATACTTTGATATCTTTGGTTTAAACTATTTTATGTAAACATTTTCTTTATTTAAATAATATACGAGTGGTGTTAAATACATAATTCAGTGAGGATGTATATCAAAATTGAAAATAAAAAAAATCAAAGCATTAATTAAAGGGTAAAATTTTAATAGAGTTATGTAAGAGTTGTTGGTTTTTAACGAAAGTAAAACAGAAATTTTATAAAAAAATTTTGGATTGAATAATATAACTCTTCCTAGTTCGCCATTTGAGAAATGTCGAATGTGTACTTCACACAGGAACTGCTCAGTCGCTGAAGGTCCACTACCATATGAACCAGCGAGAGAACTCTGTCGAGCTTTCAACTGCCGATTAGAGGTGGTGGTAAAGTCCGTCCGATTCTACGCCCATTGTTCTCATTTTCGACGATATCTACCGACATCTTATTTCAGATGAACAGGAAAAGATATTTTTAAAAAAAGTATGATAAAACAATAAACAGACTTGAACCTACTTAATTAAATCTTGCCTAAACCCTATTATAATGAAAATAAGTAACACTCTAGAATTTTATTAAAGAAAAGCAATGACTTTCTTGTGTTTGACAAACTCCTTTATATAGGATTAAGAAGGAATAATGACTTTCATTCCTTTTCATTGTGGGACTAGTGACATTTTATAGGATTAAAGAGGAGTAATGACTTTCATCACTTTCTTATTATGTGGGACTATTGATTTTTCATTTGTCACTTTTCAATATTCCCTCATTTATCGGTGTACTTTTTAAAGTCAATTTTTCATTTATCTGTTCATTATTTTGAGTATACGAATATATCATTTCGAACTCCACATGAAAGAGAATATATATTAACCCTGACTCATCACAAATATGTTGTGTGTCCTACTCAAAATTAAACCTCAAGAATGGTACACAACAAAGGTTCTCAAGCCATTTTTCCAACAAAAGGGAGAGGCGGATGGTGCTGAGAACAAAAAAGACAAGGAGGCAGAGGACGATGATCATGATGGTGGTGGTGGTGGTGGTGGTGAAGAAGAAGATGAAGATGAAGATGAAGGTTATTATTGGAAATATCAAAGAACAATGTATGAAAATGGCCTTATCAGGTATATATATCTATGTATTCTTTATTTACTGCATATCTATAAAATTTTTCTAATTTTACTATTAATTCTGTAGGATTTTTTTTTTTAAGTGTTCAAATGATTTGTGCGAAGTAAGAAAGAGATTTGATCTACTTCTAACTAAAAGGGAAGCATGGAATCGTACAGAGTTACATGGAGTGGAAGACATCAACATTTGTTTTGTCTGTATTTGGTTGGATGCTACCAAGTATTCTCTCATAGTCAAAGAAATTAGTTCTGTTTGGTAAAATAACACGAACTTGCCTATATAAGTGGTCGACTGATCTTCTTTTTGGTCAATTTGGTTCAGTTTTCATGGCCAATTTGGTTCAGTTTTCACCTTCGTTCTACTGTAATGCATTTCCTTTTTGTTTCCTTTTTTATGTTTGTATAGGTATTACCTCTGCTGTTATTGTGTTACTTTAATTTGTATATGTTCTTGTTTAGTCATGCTATTGTTTCTTTTGCTGACAATTGTTGAGAGTAACTAGAAGTTTACCAAGTTATATTTGTTCTGCAATTTGTTACTTTCACAGTTTACTTGAAATGGGAGACAGAAAGTGGAAACCTTCTTCACTTCTCTATGGTTTTCTTTTTTGTTTGTACTTGTCTCTTCTCAATGGAAAATGGGAAATTAGGATTTTGAATTGGTTTCTTCCCTTTTCATATATTTTCCAGGAAAAATGCGTAGAGATTGTCATCGGAAGGGTCTGCATGTTTATGTCAGCAAAAGGAGTCTGGCTTGTCGACAGTATTTTCCAAAGTACACGCTATTTTCTTTCTTTTGTCGTGAAGAATGATACTGTAATGTGGATTTAACAGCAGGAATCCTTCATTTAATAGAAGTGTTATTTTTCTTCCTAATTTTGGCAACATATTTTTCGCAATGGAAAGTAGAAAACATATATAAATCTAAAAATTCTCCCACCTTCTTTAAATGTAGTTGAAGCAATGGTATGCTTTTTGTTCTTCACTTGCTGATATTGGTATTTGAATGGCTTCAGACTAGCTGATTTTGTTATGCTTTAAATTGCTTTTTTACTTCTTTATTTTTATTTTATTTTATTAATTTTTATGGATGCTTTCCATTCCGAAAAAGGAAGTGTTGTCAGATCATAAGTTGGAGATGCCCATAAACAATTGGAGCTTCTGACTTTTTACCCTTGATCAGAACTGACCTTTGGATTTATATTATTGTTTAGACTTGTAAAGAAAGAGGAACAGAGAGAAAAATGCAGAAAGATCTAGATCAAACATTACAAGTTGACAGAATTTGAAACATTCAAATAGTGGCTTCCACTAAAATACTTCCAGCGCCTATATCTGATAAGCTGGTGTGGTGAAGGGCATGAAATGATTTTATTTTTGATTTTTGATTTTATTTTTTTGTTCTTCCTCTTCATTAAGAAGGCATGATGAGACGACTTGTCAACGGTTCAAGCATATTTTCTTCACTGAAACCAAACTTTTCAAACAAGAAAAGGCACGACTTAACCTTGGAAACACTGATCCAGCAATGGAAAGTTCCTTGAAGTTTTGAGTGTGAAGGTTATACGAAACAATTTGACCATCTCTAGTTTGCATTAACAACTCATCATCTTTCCAAAATGCTAGAGGCGAATGAATGCACACCAATGGTCCAATTGTAAGATGTTTGTTCCAATAAGTGAAACCTTCGACACCATTAAAGTTGTGTTCCATCACCCACATTTCAAATGATGATGAGAGCCATGACCTCTTAATAGAGATAAAAAAGGCAACCGATTCATTCCACATTGTAAGCCTCCAAAATTTTGTGTTTCGCCTTCGAGGTTTCTCTGGTAACTGTATGGAACGGAATTTTTCTTCAGACATGTCAAATGAAAGAACAGAATTTTCCGAATCCCGGGACCCCATATTCCACCAGTAATGAAAACCTCTGCAATACACCCCCACGCTGCCAAGATGACAATATATACCTTTTAGATCTACTTCCCCCCAAGAATCCGTTCCCAATGTGTATACTTGAGCCCTAGACATGTCAAAACCCATCGAAGAAAAGACCTTAACAAACTTGTAATCATTTGCTTTGGGATCATACCCAAATCCAGCCCCTGAAAACCGGAATCCAGAAAGACAAGGTGTGCGTAGAAGCTTGAATTCTCCGAGTTCTATGTTGCATAAAACCACCCTCTCTTCATGATAGGAAAGATCATAGAAGCAAATGATGCCATTGCAATGAGCGCCTGTTAAAAACGGAGGAAAATGTTCCTTTCCTTTTAGAGCAAATGGTAAATTGATTTCTTCAATAACACAAGGAAGGTGACCACCATCATTATCATCCTTGTGGATTGTGACAAGCGATAAAACATATTTTCCACCAAGATACTTGTACCGACCAGTGAAGACTTCCTCTGCTGATAATTCTTGATAAGTCCAACCGAAACATAGCGTTACAGGGGACGAATGCCTGTTGTTCTCAATACTAACATGTAGTTGCTTTGTTATAAACGAAGGATTATCGATCATATCGTACCACGACTTGCAAACGCATTTACAGCTTTTCGGAGACTTGGGAGGCAACCTCAACAAGATATCCTCTACTATATCTTCTGGCATTTCATTGCAAAATCTCTTCATTCCGGCAGCTTCTAACAAATTAAAACTTAATCAAAATTTTTTGCGAAGAAGGTAATTGCCAAAAACAAATAAACTACAGATAAGAAAGAAAGCAAGCAAGCAAGCAAGCATGCTAAGTCACAAACAACGTTTAATTGGAGATGGTTACTGCTTACAATCTTGAAGTATAACATTGTGTCTACAGAAACAATAAAACCAGAATGAACACAAAGTGCATTAGCAATAAAGACAAAACAGTGTGACGAAGGAAACGCAGAATATTTTTAGAAAAAAAAAAAACTAATAAGAAATATGTAATTTAAAAAAAAAAAAAAAAAAGCCTCCTTAGCTTTGAATGTTGGGTCTATAATAAAGAATTGAAATGTGAATCTTCTCTCGTTAGAAATCTATAAAAATAAACAATTTTAGAAAAGAAAATCCCAATCTAATCAAATCACAACGCGATTTTTGCTAGGTTACTTCAGTTTTTTTTTTTTTCCCCTAGAATTTTCAAGCATAAGCGAACCAAAATAAACCAGACAATACGCATCGAGAATTAAAAACTTAAAAAGGAAGAAATCTGAGATAAAAGTAGAGAAATTGAAAAGAATTGTACCTGAAATACGAAGGACGCCCCAAAAAAAAAAAAAAAAAAATAGGAGGCCGAAACGTCGGCCGTTGGGAGTTTGACGAGCGCCAAGAGGGTTATAGTCCTTCGAATTTTGAAGACAGTCAGTTACGAGAGAAGGGGGTGATTTATAGTATGTTTGGTTGATTAGTTTGAGTTGAAATATTTTAGTTGTAATAGTAAATTTTTTTGAATTTTCAGAAAAGACAAAAACTTTTTTGAGAAAAAGACAAAAATTTTTTCGTAAAAAGAGTACAGTTTGAGTTGAAATGAACTAATTTAGCAAACAAACCCTTAATCTGGATAATAGTTTTGGGGCTTTCAAACGACAATTATAAACTGATTTTCTTTGACCAAAATACCCTTTGCATCCACTTGGAATTCCACCTTTCGAGTTCTGAGTGCCCCGGCCCAGTTCGCCAACTAGACTTCCGGCTAGTTTAACAGAGCGCAGATATATTACGTTAAATTTTCTTTCTCTAATATCATATTATATTATATAAATTTAAAAATTTAATTACATAAAAAATATGAAATATTAAAAATTCTTAAGTAAATTCATGATTTATAAGAATATTGTGAAGGGGACAACTTTTAAGACATGAAAATGAGACAACAAATCTAGACTTAGCTTACGTTTGGTCCATCGATTGGAGATGGAATTTTTAAAGTTAAAGTTAGTTGACTTTTCAAAAATTAATTATAAATTTCATTAACTTTTAAAAAAAAATCAAAAATTGATATGAAAAAATACAATTTAGTTGGAGTTAAACTTGAATACCAAACAAAACCTGAGTCTGATAATGCTTTTGGAGTTTTCAAAAGTCCTTTACACAAACTGCGATATACTTATTGTGTTTGACAAAAATAATCAAAAATCATTTGTACAAATATCAATACATTTTATTAATTATTTAGATAAACTTAAATTTTTAACTTTTACTTTTAACTTCCACTTCTCATTTTGTTAAAATTAAACATAGAAATTATGACAAAAGTATAACAACCCATATTAATTCGTCGAACTGGGCCGCCTCCTTAAAAGTGGCTTTTCTTGATTATCTAATCCTACATCCAATCTAGCATCTAATCTAATCTAATCTAATCTAACATTTGTGAAGTTCAATCTAACCTAATCTAATATGCATGACATCTATAAAAAGCTCAAGGTGCACTTCTTTATACTTGACAAATGCTCTCTGTCGTCATCGTCGTTAAAGTCATTACTATTTTTGCTTTCCTTACTTTTGTCATTTGGTGTTTAGAGTTCCCCCACCCCCCGCCTCCCGTTGTTGTTTGGTGTTAGTGTTAGTTCGTCCATAGGTTCATGACTGAACCTGTGGGCTCCAATCTAAGGCTCACACCATTTTGGATCGAGACAAAGGGTGTATCCAGGAGACGTGGCCAGACATCTCCTTATAATTTTGTCAACCTTAATATAAGACCGATAATTTTGTTCTTTCATATATTTTACATTTATTTTTCTCTAATTTACAATTTGAATTTTCATTTTGTCCCTGTGTATATAAATGTGTTTTAACACGCCCATTCTCTGTCTTCATCTCTCTTTCTCTCTCTAACATCACCCCCTCTCTCATAATTCGCAGCCCTCTCCCCTCTGGAACTAGCAAATATTTCTCTCTCTTCTGCAACTTCTCTATCCTCCTTCCTCCGTCGTCAGCTGTCTCAACTCTTTCTCCTCCATCCCTGATTATTCTCGACTCGTTTTGCATTCAATCAGAATTCGTTTTACCTTCTCAGATTCTGATAGTATCTGTTTTGAATTCTAATGGAATTCATTTTGCATTTTATCAGAATCCAAAATGTATTCTGGCAGAATTCAAAATGTATTTTAGCATAATCCGAAATGTATTTTGGCATAATTTGAAATGTATTCTGATGGAATCCAAAAAGTCTCTCTAGCATCAGAGATGTCCAGCAATTTTTATTGAAAATAAAAAAAAAATATCCTTTTGGATTCTAATAGAATCTCTCAGCGACTAAGGTCGGATATATCCGATTATCTTTATCGAAATCCAAAAAATATATATTCTATCAAAATCTATTTTA
This sequence comes from Ficus microcarpa, assembly GCA_025413485.1. Taxonomy (NCBI): domain Eukaryota; kingdom Viridiplantae; phylum Streptophyta; class Magnoliopsida; order Rosales; family Moraceae; genus Ficus; species Ficus microcarpa. Next base: position 8,463,116 of record CM046385.1, on the reverse strand, counting down.
GATTTTAATAGAATCTCTCTGGTGACTGATATTGATGCGGATGACTAATACTGGATACGTTTGGTCATCTTTGTTAAAATATGAAAAAGAAAAATTTTGTCAGAATTCATAATTATGCTAATAGAATCTCTTCGGTGATCGACCGGTATACCATCGGCTGATGACCTGCGACCAACCGAAGACCAGCAACCGATCAATGATTGGAGATTGACCAGCGACTGACAGCCGAACAGAATTGGGTATAAAAAAATATTTTAATAAATAAAGAAGAGAAGAAAATAAAGAGACAAGTATATTTTTATCTATTTATTATTTTTTTCATTTAATTATTTAATTAAATATTATAAAATAGTAAAATTATCAATTTTACTTTTATGGTGGTCAAAATTATATGAATGTGCCAAAATTTATGGTATTCTTGCAAATCCCCTTTGTCGCTGGGTCTCGCCTCTTCCGCTTCAGCACACGTGGCTTCTAGCTCAGCTAATGCATCCAAAAATGCTATGGGAGCATGAAAAAGTCAAATGGAAAATGAAAATGTTGCAACTTTGCTAGCTCATGAAGAAAGATAATAGTACTTTGTGATTAATCTATAGTCTATACTACTCTTTAAAAATAAGAATCTGTTTTTTCTCGTTTATTTTTTTCATTGTCACATGACAGCTAGCTCATCACCACGCGCTGCTTTTATAGCAATTTAGTTCATGTTACTTGGTTTTTTTATTTTTATTTTATTTTACTTTGTTTGTCTATTCCACACATGTTTCGTGCGCACTACATAATTAGTTAATTATTAAGAGTTGTACAATATCTAATTAGAATGTACAGTTGCTTAAGGGGCAAAGACTCAACTCTTATGTTTTCAATCTAGATGAGTATGCGGTAGATTGTGTGTCTGTAAGTGGACATGTTGATATTAACGCGGATGTTGTGTTGGACAACGAGATCGATGATATAGGTCCAAGTATGGAAGTATGGAAACAATGCAAGACGCATCGAGGAAGGGCGGAATGAATCAGCTGAGAGAAGTTTTGGTCGATGATATGTGGGACGGATATCAACGATTTTCAAAATATAAATTTACTTGAAATTAAGGTTATTTCTATCTGTTTAACGTAAATTAGGGAGAATGGTTCTTTTTTATTAACACTTTTAGTTAGCAATTATGTAATTAAAATTGTTGTATTTTATGACTGTGCAAAAAAGATTATAATTAATTTGATGTATGCTGTTGATGATTTTTTTTCCCCTTCTTAACCTACACTGGGATGTTATTTGAGGGGCGAAAATAACAAAATGAGATAAAAATCTCATAAATTGCGAGTCATTTAAAAATAACCCAACTAAAACATTTTTTTTACTACAGTAACAATTATTCTATACATAGGAATCAAATTAAGATGTACAAAAAAAAAAAAGAAAGAAAGAAATTGATTTCCAATTTATAATACAATTTTACTCAGGCATATTTTCCAATGCAACTCAATTTTTACAACCAAACACTCAATTCAAGTTAAACTTTTTTATCTCAAACTATTTACCAAATGCTCAACTCCAGTTCTTACTTAACTAATCTTCAACTCAACTTAAAAATCTCAACTTCAATCAAAACACCAAACAAAGGCTTATTTAATTTTAACCCAAATTCATATGAGAACCTGAATCTAAATCAATAATAACTCAAACTTTAACCTAAATTTTAATGTAAATTTATACCAAAATTAAGTAAAAATTGATTAACAATGCCCTTCTTGGGCTATAAGCCATGTGCAAAAAAACCGTTTAAATTTTGACGGATTTGAGCAAAAAGGACTGATAATATCAAATATTATAAGTTTAAGGGGTTGATTGTGAAGAAAAAAATTTTAAAGGCTAGTTATCAAATTTAAGAAATTTAGGGGTGTACGTATAAAATTGCTATTTCACTAATGGAGCATATTGTCTGTAACTCAGTAAGCGACTCGGCCTGGCTTCTAGAGGTGGGAATTCAAGCCGCGCCGGCCCGGTCCGGTCCGAGTCCGATGGGTTATTTTAAAAATTCAGACCGGGTCGGCCCGGCCTGAATTTTTGAAATGTGAGCCTAGCCCGGCCCGTGGGCTTAGAGCGGGCCAGGCTAGGCTGGGTCCAATTTTTTAAATTTTTATTTAATTTTGTTTTTTATTTGTAATTTTTGAATAAATTTGTATATTTTTGATAATTTAATAATTTATCTTAATATTTTATCTTAGATAAAAATAAAAAATTTTATACTTTGTTAAAAAAATTTTATTATACTATTTCTATTAATTTTTATATTTATATTTATATTATAATTATTTAGTTAGTACTTAATAGTTATAATATTAATTAGTCAGTTAACTTAATATTATAATTAAACTTTTAATTTTAGTTGTTTAAGATTATAATTAAACTTTTATTTTTTTTTTTAATTTTTATTCTATTTTTTTATTTTGTTAAATAACGGTCGGGTCGGGTCGGATCGACCATCATGTTTAAATATTCGGGTCGAGCCGATCCGGCCCGTCCAATCTAAAAGGAGAGTCCGGCCCGGTCCTTACTATAGGACTGGACTTTTACCGGACTCATAAAATACGGGTCGGGTCGGGCCATCTATCGGGTCAAAATTACGGGTCGCGGGCCGGCCCGTTTGGCCCAGGCCAAATTCCCACATCTACTGGGCTCTACGCCATTTTCACGATTCGAGCTCAAATTCAGGCGAGAGAGAGAGAGAGACCAACAATGGCGAATACCAGTAGTCCAGAGCCTTCGAACTTCCAGAAGTATGGCGTCCCTTTCTACGCCGTTGCTTGGGTCCTCAGCAACTACATCCGATTCGACCCCAAATCCGAAGACGAACGGAAGGAGGACCAACCAGATCGGAACGACGATCGGAACTACATCGTTTTGGCAGGCGGCGGGGGCGAGGGCCGGAGCGGGATCCCGAACGCCGTCATCCTCTCCGAGTTCGATCTCTCCTCCAATTCTCTCTCCCATCAGCCTGTGAATTTTCCCATCCCTATCTTCGAATTTAGGTCAAGGCTTCATCTTTCTTTAATCACTGATCAAGTTTTGAGATAAAATGCAGGTCGTTAAACACGAGACTCGCTCTGATTTGCCTTATCGAATGGCGGTTCATCCTGGTGGAGAGGGACTCGTTTGCTCATTCCCAAACTTTTGCAGGTATTCAAATGAAACCTCTTTTGGTCTTCTACTGAAAGTTATTATTTTCTCGAATACGTTTTGATGCTAAAATTAGATCTTTAATATAGTAGATTTTGATCAGGTCAATTATAAGTTGAAATCATTTAAGTGGTTTGTAAATTTTTTTTTCTTGAATTTTTATAATTTATCTGGGTACTATGTCGAATGGTGTAAGAGTAGGCATGTTAGCGTTATTTTTTCACCTGAGAGAACAGAGAAAATTGTACTTCGGTAATGGCGGGTCAATAATTAGACATTCTTGTACAGATGGTTTAAGTGGGATGAAGAGCATGGCTCTGAAGGTCATAAACGCGGTGTCAAGCAGCCTAAAGAAGTGCTTACCTTATTGGAAGACGTTGAACAACGGTTAGCATTGGCATTTAATGATGAGGGTTCGGTACTTGCCTCTGGCGGTGAGGTAGATAACCATCTTCACATTGTTGTTTTTTAGCTATGCATAGAGAGGGAAAAAAATGCTCTACCCAAGAAGGGAAAAGTGAATTTACTTCATAAAATATTGTTTCGTAATGTACTCTTAATTACTATTCTAGTGATGATACGTCTAATAGATGCAGATTTTAGTTTTTGCCTCCGTGACCTGTTCCTGCTTTACCTCCCATTTTACTGCCTTTGCAATTCTACGTGTGTTTGAAAAATTCAAGTAACATTGAGAGAATACAAATCATTTTTGCCGGAAAAACATGCTTTCTAATGAGTTGACTTTGTTGCAGTACAGGGTGGCAATTTAAAGGTTTTAAAATGGCCTAGCATGGAAATTATTCTTAATGAAGCCAAAGCTCATCCTAGTGTGAAGGATTTAGATTTCAGGTTTGCAATGCCACTATATTGGAAACAGGAGATATTTATTTCAAATTTTTGCTTTTGTTTTGTACTAATCTCCCGGCTTAATGGATTTTCTCAGCCCTGATGGAAAATTGCTCGTCTCCTTGGGAGGTGGTGGCTGTAGGGTGTGGGATGTAACTTCGTCAACAGCTGTAGCTTCTTTGCCCAAGGGAAATGTGAGTAACTCAAGATACTCATAATTCATGTTTTATAGCACAGCCGTTCGTTACAAATGGAACAGTTATTAACTTAAAGAGTAGCAGAATGTAGCACACAATTGAATCCTACGAAGTTTTGATGGCTTTTGTTTCTCAGTATAGAGCCAAATTGTCTGCCGGGATCATCAGATGGGCAAAATTTTTATGTTTTCATAGTTTCTGTGTGTGACCTAGTCGCGTTGAAGAAGTCCTGATATTTCTTTTATTAAATAAAGTTGAAGGTCTGCAAACTGATTGGTTTACATGCACACAGGATGAAATGTTTTGCGCCTGCAGATTTTCCCAAAACAATGAGAAGAATCTTGTTCTATACACTGCTACAGTAACAGGTGGACAGAACCCGTTTATAATTTACCCACACTCTTCAATTAACTGGTTTCTCAATATTTTTGTTCTGTTAGTTAAACATGATGGATGTCTGTGTGGTACAGGTAAAGGCGGAAGCATCGTGACATGGAACACAACCACATGGAAGAGGATTAGTTCCAAGTCTGTTGTCCGTGACACTATTTTATCCTTTGATGTCTCCGCTGATGGAAAGTTCCTTGCATGGTAAATTCTTCACTTCGTGGTTTGTTAAATCAGTGTGGGATGAAATAGAGGAAACAGATTTGTTTTTGTTTTTTGCTTTTTTGTTTTTTTGTTTTTTTTCTTTCAATTTTTCTCTTATTTCCGGAAAAAATGCAGTGGAACAACTGAAGGAGACGTTATTATTATAAACTCAACAAGTATGCGGATTCATCAAGTGATTAAAAAGGCACACCTCGGCTTTGTAACTGCAATGAGATTCTCTCCTGATTCAAGGTCATTGACGTTCTCTTTGCTTCTATGTTGTTAATAAAACAATGCTTGTTTTTCCATTTAAGAACTACTAGTGAACCACGTTACTTAACTAAATACAGGGCATTGGCTTCTGCCTCCCTGGACTCGAGTGCAAGGGTGACGATAGTCAAGGAAGCAAAGGACAAGCGTAAGTGTCGCCCTTATCTTTCTGAATGACTGATTCAGCAAAACGTCGATTGTTTTTCACGGCAACTGCTTGAGATGCTTCTTAGTTCTTACGTCCTAGTACCCATTTGGTCGCATAACCCTCCTCTCACTGGAGACCGAAGACAACTAATTAAAGTAGTTTAAGCCATGTAACAGCTCTAACCTCCTTGCTAATCTTTTCTAACAAAGACATAAACATTGTTTAGTTGAGGTTAGTTTGAAACACTATGTGTAGCCATTTTTCAACGATAGTTTCTTGAAAGAAATCAACCCTGGCATTATGGCGTAGAAATTTATAAGTAAAACTAACTTGATAAGAGGGAATTTATACTTGTACATATATGCATACGCAATAAAACACAAAGGAAGGCCCCTGAAAATTTTTACAACAAATGTAGTGGTGGTGCTCGACTAACGGGTAGTTCTGGTGGTTATCTGAAAATGCATAATAAACTTGTTTTTATGCGGAATCATAAGAATGGAAGAAAATATCTGTTGTCCGTGACACCATTTAACCTTTCGGTATGTAAAATTTTCTTCTGTTTCCATTGCAGGAGGATTTAGCCTGTGGCTCGTTATATTGATCATCCTAATAGCCATTGCTGCATATTTCTTGAAGAATCCTGAGAGTTTAAAGTCATTTACTAAAATATAGAACACCGTTGCTGCGATTATCGGAAAAGCTTTTTAAGTTTGCAAGAACCTTTGTGCTTCTCAAAGCAGAATCCCTAGAAACGCATTTAATTGTGTTGTGGTTTTTTTTGTGTTGTGTATAGCAGTTTGATGCAGCGTGGGTCGAAGTTTTAGCCTGTTTCAACCTGTTCGTTTCCCAAATAACCTGTGTTGGAAGTTACTTACATATAGGATTTTAGGAAACACAGTTCTCTCAATTTCAGAGTTAAACAGACTATTAATCGAAATAAATTATATTTCTGGAAGATGATGCAAATCGTTTGCTGTGTTCCACGGAGTAAAATATTTACACCTTGATTTATAAATTGAAAGATAACATGTCCAAATTGTCATAATTTTCATCGATTTTAGTAAAAAGAACTAGAATTTTGAACTTTATTTTATCCATCTATAACACTCTTCAAAAGAGTGAAAGGAGGCTTTTGTCCTCCCTCTCCAGTTCGTCACATAACAATCACGTAATTGCTTGTCATCACCACCTAGTGATCACATCAATTTCATGTTTTTTTTTTCTTTTATTTGTTTTATTTATCTATTTTGCACTCGCACATGTACTTGTCAACTAGTAGCATAAAACACATGCAACAAAAGAGGTAAAAGTCTTGGCATTTCTCTTATTAGATAAACTTTTTTTTTTTTCCCTTTCTTTCAATATGAAACTTGAACTGTTATTTTTCATTTCCTCTTGAGAATTCCCGAAAAGGGGACAAAGCAAAAACAATTGCTTTGAAGTTTAGAAGTTACAATCATTAAGAAAATGTTTGTTAGTGTCGGAAAAAGAAGAGGGTCCTTCATATGAACCTGTGTGGAAGGAGATCAAGGAAATCCATGAAGCCACTGCAGTGCTAAAATTTACCGCCGTTGCAATATACAGTCGACAACAACTCTTCTCGCAATTAGCGTCGGAAAAAAGAAATTAGTGTCGTTTTCTTTGGTAGAGAGAATAACCAACAAGGGCAGACATCAAAAAAGTCCATAGTATCTGCAACAAGAAGTCACACAAATAATTATTTAAACAAGGTTGGGAAAAAGCTTATATTTATGAAGGAATCTACACGGAGAAAGGGTATTGGAAGTACCGTGTTGATTGCATGCCACCGTTCAAGCCGTCTAATCCTCGATTGCATGTCTTCGATAACCCCTTCCATTGGAGAAACCTCTCGGCTTGGTGAGGATTCGGATGCCGTACAGCTTCCCTGTTTGTTCCATCCACCACGACAATTACTGTAAATAGTGGATATGCAGAAGCACTTCAAATATATTAAAGTTTCGTTTATGTTGGAAGATGAGTGTCTCTAATCGGATTAGAGCTCTGATTTTTTCTCTTTTAGGATGGAAGGCAGTGATTTCTGAGTCAAATTTTGTGAAACATGGTGTGCTAATCTGATACGACACGCCAAAATTTACTACAACTTCGATTGTACGTCTTGTCACATTAAAACAAATTGCTACATTTCTTGATCCAAACGCAACATGATTTATCTCCCCTTTCCCGTTTGATGTAACGCCTACACCATTTTGTAGTTTGATGTTGCAGTGGTAACATCATAACTACTACACCACAAGTTTTGACTCTTACAGAGGCGTTGTAAACAACAGCAATCCCGTTAAAAGAGAAGTAAAATACCTGAGATTGAATAAATTCCACAAGCTCCTGCAACCTTGCAGCTTGATGAGTGTGAATACCAGCAGAACTCCTTTCCAGTGCAGGTAATCTTTCCAGGACTATTTGGAGATAACTCTGCACAAATAAAATTTTTTTTTTTTAAAAATTGACATTTAACTAAATTACAGAAAACTTTGAAGAGAAAATCGGACCATTTAAAATACATGGAAAGTCAAAATCTCAAACGCACCAAAAAGGGGAAAAAAAAAAAAAAAAAAAAAAAAAAGGTAGTCATCAATTGACATTAAACAAAAGATTAAAGCACTCAGCGGCACAACACAAACCACTTGATGCAATACAAATGATAAATATCCTCGTACACTTTTATGTATACCAATTACCGAATTATTGCTATTGAAGGAAAAACGAAAAAAGCAGCTGAGCACAGTTGAAGCTGCCCCATGGTATACTAATACAGGCTCAAAATGAAAAAACACATAGTATAATCAAGGAAAAACCTTTGTCGTATATGAACCATCGAGTTTAAGCATTGAACCAGCAGCAGCGACGGCCTCTTTATTAACCCCCTTGATTTGTAGGTATGGGCCAAGCTCATCTTGTAAATGGTCAACCTCAATTAAAATCTAAAACAGAGGACAAAAACGTGAAAAAATAAATAAACAAAAATAAAAAATTATTTGCATTAGAAACTTGAAATGCGATATCCTTGGGTTATATTATTGGCAACGTTGTATCAGTAGCAAGGGACTAAAAATACAACTGGTAGAGAAAAAGAAGAGCAAAGTAGTTCGTAAATGATATAACCTTTCCATCTTGGTAAATGAATGCCGATGCTTCAATAAAAGCCACAGCTTGATACCTAACGTCACAGAATGATAAATAATTATTAAGTATGTACCATCTTATGTGACAACCAGTGCTCAAATAGAGCGCTTACCCAAGGTTGAGAAGGCCAGCAACCGTACTGATGCTGATGTCAAAATCCACTTTTGGTTGAATGATGAAGTTTCCTTCTCTGATGGGCTAGCAGTCATTCAAATGAAATCCCAAATCACGTTACTAAAATTTCAAAGAAAAGAGTCGATAATCATAACAGGGAAATGAAAAATTTTTCAACTTCAAACCTCGCGTATCAGCAGTGCAAATCTGCCCTCACAGATTCTAACCCGAATGCAATCGCTTTCTGTTAACTGCCCGTTCGTAGGAATTCCAGGAACCTTGAAATATAAATCAATGAAGTTCTGAACAGAGCTGCAGAACTTTGCTGGTTCAAGAATTTTCAAGATATCTTGATAAGCCACCTGTTACCAATCGGACAACATAAGAAGATGTGCCAGAGGCAAATCATAAAGACGTCAATTTAAAATAGAAGGCACGACAATGCCCTACTTCCTTATTACTCTTCAACACAAACAATGAGCTCTCAGGAGAAAGCACGGGATCAAAGTCGTTTCGAATTTTGAGCTGCATTGTGAAAAGAAGAAAATATGAATCATGGATGCCACTCAAATATTCCTAAACAGGAAAAAAAAATATTTGAAAGAGAGAGAGAGAAGAGAAAAGACAAACTCAGGTCTGTTTATTTTTAAAAATTAAAAGAAATTTTGGAGGGCTCCAAAATGGACTAACATGTGCATGAACAAGATGCGGCTCAATGTGCTGCTGAAACATTGGGAACACTGTCGTCATAATCTCATTCTGGGACATAAAGTACCCCACTCTACTTTTATCCCTCTGAACTCGAGAAATGAGATGTGAGTGAACACCACCGACCTGTTTCATTAGAACAAAATAATGTCAGTAAGTTTAATGAAAGTTAATGATGGCCACTCTTTCTTATCATCAATTGAGTTCAAGTTTTAGACGGAAGGTGGGGGAAGGAGAAGAAAATGATAAAGAATAGACAAATATAAAATCCTAAGAAATGTAGTAGGAAGTTGTCCTTACAACAGCAATCCACAAGTCCAGAGATTTTCGGATATCAGGATGCAGAGCATAAACTCCTTCAAAAATGATCTGCTTAAAGAAAACAGAATAATTTTATTACGACAGAAAAATAGTAAAACAAAAGCCAAAATCTAGAAGTTAAATGAATTGCAACATGAGTGACTTTGATGATCACGAAAACTGTGAGATGTTTCAGACAAACAATTTTCTAGTACCACATGCTTTACTCGCAAGTAATATATAATTTGGCATAATATGTCAATATACAAAACGGAAATTTTCTCATTGGGCTACACTAAATAGTTCAAAGCCAACCTTCTGTTTAATTTCCTGCGTTTAAAAACATGCTCTGGTTTATTTTCTCATTCCAAAAAGTATCATGTTATTTAATAGAAAGTACAGCAACGCAAAACATAATTAAGTCTTAATAGAAGCCTTGACTGACCACTCCACAATCTTCTGAAACTTCAAGTTCCTTGAAACCACTCCGTGCCCCAGTCTCCAAATCAAATACAGGTACTTTTGTTCTTCGGCCATTTCTGATGTCGTCAATATTCTGCAGACAATTGACAAACAGGGTAATATACAAATACAACATTCATTTGTTCGCAAAAAATATACGACCTTCACTTTACTAGGAAACACCAAGCAGTACATGATTTATAAGCTTCACCATGCAAGTGTCGAAAGCGTAAACTCAAATAAAAGCAATGCCATGATCATCATTTGTTTATTCCTCCAAAAAAAAAAGGGTGATTTGACAAGATATTACAGGAGAGTGAAAACCCGAAAAAGGATTCCATCTTTTGCATCCGGTTACTTTCATTACTCAAACATTACAATTTACTAAATATCATTCCTAAATCCATGCAAATCTTTCATGTCAAAGACTTGTTTATGGTAATTTATAAAATTCTAAATTCATTAAATATAGCACCAACTATTAATTAGAGCGGATAGATGTTTTCCATTGTAAACTGCAAGTATTGTATATTGCTAACAAAACTACTTTTCATAACATCATAAATCAATAGGGATTAGGATAAATTTATACGGTTCATCTCAGCATAAATAACTCTTTCTCAACAACTGTCTAATACAATAATTAGGTGGATGTCAATGAGGAAATTGTAGAATAATAAGTTAAAAAATTGAACAGATGAATGTACAAGCCCCATTTATCCGTCCAACTTTCTGGATTTCCCAATCACCATAAGTAAAGTCAACATCATCTAACTAGCCATGTCATATACCATACATACAATAATAGAATACAAATATATTCCATCAGACAAACACAATGATGGACAACTTACTTTCGAGAGCAAGGATAAATCAAGCGAGCTAAAGTCATCGTACTTGAAATCCTTTACATGTTCAGATCTATAATAGCTTTCAAGTGAAACTACTTCACAGCCAACTATATTTGCCATTTTGTGAGCCAAACTAGTCTTTCCCGACCCACTTGGGCCACCTGCAACAGAAATAAAAGCAACAATATAAGAAAGTATTTCAAGCTAATGGCAAGATTCTAACTAAAGAAGCAGGCTCTACAAACTAGAGAATGAAATTAGTCTCAGAATGTGAAGTTCAACTTCCAAAGTAGAATTTCCATTTTTCTGAAGTTTAAACTAGTCAGTTTTTTAATTGTAAAACTGGCTGACTTTTCCATTTGGTTAAGTAAAAAGAAAAGGACCCCGCCAAAAATACTAGCTTTTATATTGCCCTCTTTCAAACAGAAACAATAAGCTCAGTGCACATACACAAACACAAAAGGTTAAAAATATAAGATAACAAACAAAAAAAAAAAACAAAGGACCAGCACGTAGATGTAACTTATAACCCCCAATAACTTGTTGGATAGTTTGAAAATAGCATTCCATAAAGAAAACAAGGAGAAGTATCATCCCCTTTCCATAACCCATCCACCAAAAATTCATAGAAAAAAGATATTGGTGCACTGAAACAACTCAATATCCTTATGCTTCCACATTAAAAATGATAAATTCCAAGATCGCAGGGCACAGGTTTGCAGAACACTGTATAACATATGCAATGCTAACAGACATGTCGAAACAAAGCGAAAATGCTGAATAGTGTAGACTCAACCACAAGAGGAGGGGAGGAGGTGGGTTCAACTCAAACCCACATTACCAATTCCGACTATAACTGGGAAACCTTTATTCTCCAACAAAGCCTGGAACAATCAACAAAAGACTATGTTAAAAAGTAATGCTCAAGTTTTTATAATCGGAGTTTCCAAAAGGTTCTTACAACTTTTAACTGTTTTTCTTCTTTTTTTAAATCAAAACTTACTATTAACTTGGACTCCTTACCTGAATTGCTTGCACAGCAAGAAGCAATCCCCTATCCAAGTCATATGAATCTGACATTGGAGCAAGTCTCATGGTGTCCCTGAAAGTGGAAGGGTCTGTGGTTGTTTCATGAGAGAAGTCTAGACGGAAGTTGTGGCATGCCTAGAAAAAAATATTACGACAAACTAGAGAATGTGGTCTCAACGTCAACATACCTATGGTCGATCTATCAGCACACTGAGGATCTGATGAAATGAAATGCCATGTTGCAACTACAGGTTCCATTGTTGCTTTTGTTGGGGATCGAGTCCACGGCTGGGATAAATCCTCAAGCCTAGTAACAAGATTTGGAGTAACTCGGATTGGTCTTGGTGCAACTATCATTTTCTCCTGGTTACCTAGTAAAGGTGGTGGTGTATTAAGACGAGGTACACCTGCACAAGAAATTAGCATGATTTATATACACTGAAAAGAAGATTGGCAATTATAACTGTGGAACTCACAAGACAAACTCCCACCCTTTATCACTATATATTGGGGAAAAAAAAAAAAAGGAGAATGTCTGGTGAATAATTTAACATTTCACAGTGGAAAAGGCATTCAATAAAAGAACAGACTGAAGAATGTCCGGTATGCAACCTTTTCTATCCAGAATCATTTCCAGATATGATTTAGTTATCCAAGGTCCCTCGATGCCCATCTTTAATGCTTCTTTTCCAACTGTCTACAAAAAAATAAGATCAATCGAATTGAATAAGAAGCTTTAGTGACAGCTAGTCTCCAAATATCTTGCACGAGACTCAATATGTAAATGGATTTTTGGAAGTAGAAGAAAAATCCACCATACACAAAACCTAAGAAGTTTGAAATACACATCTACATGCTCAGAGACAATATCGATTTTAGTTCTCAAATAATCTCTTCAAGGAAGGAAAAACAAACAACAAATATTTGATTCTGGCTCCCAAGTTCTGGAATTTCTTGTTCTTGTTGCCCTTTATGCTTAAGACTGAACCCTCAACGGAACATTCAAAGTTCCAGCTTTTCAAAGACGAATGTTTAAAATGGCCTCTTCAGACATGTTTATGCTCTTTTCTTCATTTTTTTTAAAGTGTTTTTTTCTCTTTTACCAATCCAACAATTACAAATAGAACAACACGATCCCATAACCAGTACAAAACCAGAAGTAATCCTTGGGAAAGATAAAAGTATAGCCACACTAACTTTTCTAAAGAAGGTCATACTTTCCTATTTGTGCCCCTCAGCACCATGAACGTCTCACCAAGAGTATCAATGGTTTCGAGTGACAATGATACATTGCCATTATTGACTGAGGTCGATGCTCGTTTGTAGCTAACAACCACGTTGTATCCCAAAGCAAGCAGCCCACCTAAAGTCATACGTCCAACCTGCTTTTGATGTTGAAAGAAAATTGGTAAGAGAAACATTTAAAGTTATGACGCATAAAGAAACAAACTACATAGTCTGTAAACACAGGCCTTTCACACAAGCTTCTATTAGGAATCTGTATTTTATTGTAGAAAAAAAATTTAAAGTCTAATCTCCTAAGAAGTTATTAATAGCTTAAAAATTTCAAAGAAGCCAGTTGATCTTTATTCAAAGTTTTTGCATTCTTTTCTAACGACGTCACGACAGCCTAAATCCCATGCAAGAACTTTAGACCACATCTATTATTGCATGTTTTCTAATGTCAGTTTGTTTAACTTCTTGTGAATAAGATCTTACAAATCATATCGCATGACTCAAAGCAAAATAGTTTGGAGTTACAAAATTCACACCCCCCCCCCCCAAAAAAAAAAGGGGGAAGAAGCAAACTTTGCATGAAAAGTAGAGAAGTTATCAAGGTGTCATTCTCCTGCTGGAATTTGACATGCCACGGTTCACATGGAAAAAACAATGACTTTTTGTACAATGTAGAATCAAATCATCAAGGTATATTTTTTGCTGCTGGATTTGTATCAGATTGAAAGTGGTCGGCTAGGCTTTGGAAAGCTCAGATTTGGTAAAGGAAAAATTTAAAAACTATAAGGCATGTGCGTTCTTTTTAGTTCCACTTGAAACATTTGTGAAAACACGGTTCCTCCAAGTAAAATTTTCTCACCCATGTGTCATTCCGGTCACTAAGATGATTGACCTTACCTCAAACTCAGCTTTTGGCCTGATGATGAAATGTTTGTCAACAATCCTCTGGTCACCAAGAGATAGATAATATCTAATTCCAGATTGACGGACTTTGATCCAATCATTTATTCGTGCTTCTTCACTCGCTGAAGGAGGTCTAAGATACATCTCAATGAAACTGAAATAAAAAGACAACAAATTCTCATGATTGATAAAATATAATAACAATTAAGATTCTTTAGTATTGTGTCCTTGTAAAAAATGGTCAAAGCTGAGAAGGATAATCTGCCTACACACTCACTTATCTGTTTCTGCTTCATATCCTTGAAGATATAAAGAGGACTGCCCATCTGGTGACTGAAACAAAAACTCTAAATTTAGTCAGACTAGTTACGAATGTGATAAACAAAACTAAAAATTGTACAACATTAAAAAAAATAATAATAATAATGTACTATTTACAAGCCATAAGAGAAATTGGACGTAGTTTATTTCAGAGTTCAGACAAGCCTAATAATGTAAGAAAAGAGATGAAGCATGCACACGTCCTTGAGTCCTTTATGCATGTCTCTCTATTTATATGCCTTATAAAGGAAACTAGTTATCTAATTAGAGTGCAGACTCAAATTCAACTTAAATATCAGTTTATCCTTGAAAAAACAATTTGCAAGCCTTGTTCCTAACTACTTGCATTTCAACGTCTCTATGAAAGCATATGGTCAAAAGTTATTGGCAGGACAGTCGAAGTTTTGATAAAGTCATTCAGAAATATTGCTAACAGAGCAGCATAAAGGAGGAAGGTCCATGTTCTATGCATACAGATAAGCAGAATGTCAATTAATAACCAAAAAGAGGTGTACGCACCTCACTTTTGCATTTTAGTTTGTAAATTGCCTCCCGAAAAGATGAGACAAAGCTGTTATTGATTCTAATCTGCAGAACAAACCAAATATGCAGAGAATTTAGAATCAGCAACAGCGGTAAAGACAGTAGCTCATTTTTGGGGGAGTAAATTATATATGAGAAAAGTCAACAGGGTAATATTTTGCACATGTGCGTATTTGCATATGTATCAGACAAGCAGATAGCCATTTTGCCCCACCCAAGCTAAGAGCAGAGTGCATCAACCTGAGCATGATGAAGGTCTGGCTCGATATGTTTTCTAAACAATGGGAAAATGCTGTCAATAAGGTAGTCCAACGAACAAGAATCTCCAATATCATATCGAACTTTGGACAGGAGACTAAAATGAACACCACCAACCTAATATCACAGATAGAAATACAAAGAATCATCTCAAGCTTTTTCATTAATAATTGAAAACCAATTAAATAGAGGATAGAGACTAAAAATCACCACTGCAACTCGAATATCCAGCAAAGAGCGCAATTTTGCATGCAGAGCATAAGTTCCATCAACTATTACCTACAAAATGGACGGAAATGATTTTTTTTTCTTTTCTTTTTTTTGCTAGGACGGAAATGAAATCAGTGCAACACATGCATGCCTTAATCCGATCATAAACTCATTCTCGCATATTTCATTGAAATGAACTCAATGATCATCATGATTATCATACTAAATGTAACTCAGACATCCTTACCACACCAGAAGAAGCACTCTTTATTGTTTCAGAACCAACACGCCTCTTTTGTTGATAGTCGAACACTGGGATCACTGTATCTTTGCCTTTTGTCAAATCCTATTTCATCATGAAGTCTCGTTAGTAATGCATTGTGATAGACACAAAAACATGTATAAATATGCATGGTGCTCAATGCATTAGATAAAGACTAAATGCATTGACATATTCAAAACCTGCGAGTTGGTTTTACCAGAAAATCAGCCCACGGTTTCCTTTTGGAAATAAATAATTTAGGTTTAAAAAAATACTTGCTTTTTGTTTTGGGCGTACTAGAAGATGTCCTTATTTTAGAGATTTGAAGTGATAGCCATTTCAAGATTTTCCAAATAGAATCTTTGACAACTTTTAAACAACACAGACTGTGAAAGCAAACGCCCAAGTGGTATGGCATTGTTAGAGAGGATGGCCGGAAGCATACTCATTCAATAAATTCACTCGTGGATAACTAGGGTTCCAGTGTACAACCAAAAAGCATACCTCGAGATTTTGAATTAGTGTCTCGAAATCTATTGAATCCAAATCATTCCCTTCATCCACTCCATTGCGATAGTTCTCCATTGACACAACAATACACCCAATAACAGATGCCACCTTTTCTGCTAAGCTACAGGGTCCAGTAAATAAAGACATTAAAAAAAATTTCAACCGAGCACAAGCAGCAACTACTTTTCATCCACAAAATTTCATTCATAGTTTCATACCTTGTTTTACCGGAGCCACTAGGGCCACCAATGCCAACTGTGACAAGACCCTCTTTTTTCTCTCTAAGTTCTTGGATAGATTTTACTAACAAATAATACCCGTGATCAAAAGACTGCACCATTTCAAGCCAAGCCAAAATTAGAAGGTTTCGCCGAAACGTTCACAAAGCAATGATGATGCACATTAGTATTAAAATTAAACAAATTCCACTCTAATGCATCACACAAGTAGTTGAAACATGAATTTTCTACAATTAGGTTCAACACTTCCAGTATTCAAGGAAGCTTCAGCAGATCAAACTACATCCACTTATCGAACTACTGTTAATGCCCGAATCTCGAGAATTCAATTCTACTCATCAGGGTACTCTCTAACAACATACTTCGTACAAGAGCATGTGAAGAGTAAGCAAAAAAATTGGAAAATTTACACCAACCTACCAATGGCAATGCCATTTTAACAATTCACATGCAGAATAATGAAAAATCTTGCAAACCAAAAACAACAAATTTCAAAATAAAATCCAGAGGAAAAAAAAAAAAAAAAAAACACCCAAAACACAAAAGAGTCCAATTTGGCCATAAAATAACCTGTTCTTCCAAACCCAGAAGTTCATAATCAACAAAGATGATAACGTTAACATATCAAGCCCAAAAAGAATCCTTTAAAACAAATTCAAAAATCATATAAATGTATATATAGACATAAAAACATACCACATGAAGAGGGAGAGATTGGAGGATAGAGGAAGAAGAGGAGGAAGTGGAAGGTTGCTGTTGGAAATAATCGCGACCACCTTCTTGGAATACTCGCTGTACTACTTCGTCATCCATGTCTGCCAAACGGAAATTTTCCCTCAATTCGCTCAAAAAATTCAACAATTTCTTTGATTTTTTAATATTGATTTTGAGTTTTTTTGTCCTTTAAATCGCTCAATTACTGGTTTTGTTCATCTGGGTTTGCTTGAGGAATTGAAGGGAATCTTATATTTACAAAAAAAAAATATATAGAAATTAAATCAAGGAGAAAGTCCGCAAAACTAATCATAAGTTCGGTACAATGAAATGAAAATTTGTATCAATAAATTATGATTTTCTTTTTCTTTTTCCTTTTTTAATTTTAATTTTTGGGTTTTTTTTTTAATCTAGTTCGGCACTTTGTGTTTGTTGAGCTTTACTCCAAGTATTCCCTTCCCTTCCCTTCTCTCCCGCTTTTTTTTTTTTTTTTCCGTTTTTTTTTTTTTTTTTGGTGTGTGTTCTCAGTTTTCTCCCTCCCTAAAATTTTGGAAATCATATATTTGCTCTATGTTTCTTTTTTTTTTTTTTTCCTTTACTTAAAATGTGTTTGGTTAGTTAGTTTGAGTTGAAATATTTTAGTTGTAATAGTAAATTTTTTTGAATTTTTAGAAAAGATAAAAAACTTTTTGAAAAGACAAAAATTTTTTGGAAAAAAGACAAAAAAAAAATACGATTAGAGTTGAAATGAACCAATAAGCCAAACAAACACTTACTTTCCGAAAATTGAATTCTTTTTTCATTAAAAAATTTTATTTTTTATTTTATTTTGGTGGTCACCTTTCTGTGTGATGGGTGAAGTGTGCGCTTTTAGCTTTGCTTTCGGAAAAGAAATGCTTGCAGCGTATACACTTCTGGTTCTGAATCAACACTTTCATCTTCTTGGTGACACAACATAATAGGGAAAAAAAAAAAAAGGAGTGAAACTTTAGTAGCAATTAGTGAAGTTAATTAAAACTTTATATATATATATATATATTTTTGTGTGCTGAAAGAGTATTTTTAGTTAAAGAGTAAGAAAGAAAAGGTAAAAGAGTTGTTGTTGTGTCAACGACATGTTTTTTTCCGTGACAGTAGGGCGATGTTTCATAAGACGGCTGTTTGTCGTTTATGATAAACGACATGAGTTTTAATAATCTATGGTTGTCGTCGTTTTGTTCGAAGAACAAGTACATTTCGTTGCGAACTTTAGGTCACGGTCAAGTATAGAAGGAGTGAAAAAGTGCAGTAGACATAAGTGAATTTGATTATAACAGTAATTATTTGTATATTTAGTTCAAGACATAACTTTGTGTCGTTTTGTCAAGAACGACATGTGGTTTTTTCCGTGAAAGTCCATAAAACGGATGTCTGTCGTCTACAACAAACCACGCGGAGTTTTGTTAGTAAATGTTTGTTGTCGTTTTAGTTCGAAGAACAACATGCTTTGTTATGTAGGGTTTGATGTCGTCTCTGCATGTAGAAAACGACGTTTCATTGTGAACAACAAAAGACATGTCGTTTCATTTTTTTTAAAATTCATTTCGTTGTGAATTTTTAAATCACGTTTAAGCCACAAATGAACATTTGGTTTCGGTCATAAAAGTTTTATCTTTGCTAAATTACATTGGGACAACTAAATTTATGTATCCTGATTTTTTTTCTTTTTTTTTTTTGGCAATAATTTGTACCGAGTACTCACAAATCTAACAATCTCTCTTAAGTTTGGTATAAACTCTAATTCGCACTCTTCTTATACATACACAAATCAATCTCTATTGAAACACAACCAAATATATATATATATATATATATATATATTAACTTGGGGGTAACATTAAGGAATTCAAATTTTCCAACTTATAGTGCCTGTTTGGCACACCAGTTCAAACTGGTATTTTGTAACTCAAATGGGACTGAGTTAGTTTTGGTGTGTCCGTTCAGCCCTTATGACCCGTTATACAGTAAACCAAGATTGGTTTACTGGTCATCCCTTGTTTTGGGCTACCGAGCGAGATGGAGGGGGGAGAGAGGAGGATTTTTTGTCATTTTTGGCAGATGTTAGATGTTGGCTTACGTCGTAGATATGGCTCAAACCCAGAAATCTTAACGAATGGCGGTCTCTCTGAAGTTTGCGCCGAACTTCTGGATGATCGACTGCCGTGGCTAAGCTCTGAATCGATCGACATGCTTTTACTTACTATTCAATAAAACACAAAAATTTTTGATGTATATTGTTGATGTGTATTATTAATTGAATTTATTTTAAAATCTGAAACTTACAATGAAATGTTAAATTTGAATTAAAAATTTTAACTCAAATTTTTTTTCCAAACAGGCCCTAACACTTTTTAAAAACTCACTATATTTTACCAAACACTCAACTATATACTCAAATACCAAACACTCTATACTATATAACTAACTTGAATAGGAATTTTCAGGTAGACAAAAATTAAGGAATTGAAGCAAAGATAAACTTCAAAATACCAACTTAAACTCTTCCACCAAATGGGCCCATAATGAAATCAAGTGTAAATTACTATTAAGCTATGTCGATAACTACACAACCAAAAACAATTTCAAAAACGGTCTTAAAAAATGTAAAAAAAAGTTTCATTTCTAATTTATATCCAAATAAAATCATTTTTAAAACACTTTAAAACGGGTTAGTTTTAAGTTTTTCCAGCTCGAACATGATCTTTTGTCAAATCTCAAATGTCCACCCAACTTACTCCATCTTTCGCTGTCCCTATCTTTTAGTTTAGTTTAGTTTAGTTTTTTTTTTTCCTTTTATAGGAATAATTGCATCTGCATTAACAAAGAAATTCAACTTATTCCAGGTGAATTTTCTCCAACCAAATTAGATTTTCATTTATCTCTTCAATCAAAGTGCATATCTTCATTTATCTATCTGAAAGCTTAATTTTACTATACACCATGAGTTGCCATATTTGCCGTTCTAGAAACGTGTCTATATAAACAAAACACCCTGGAAAAAAAAAATGAAAGATAAAAAAAATTAACACTTGCAAAAAAAGTAAAAAAAATTAAAAATTAAAAATTAAAAATTAACAGCTGGAAAAAAAATTAACAGCTTGCAAAACTTCACCCTGGAAGAAAAAAAAAAAGAGATAAAAAAATTAACAGCTTGCAAAACTTCGGTTACGCTAAAAATGAGTAACAACTAAGGAGTTATAGCACCAATACCAATAAAAGTAAGGAGTAGAATAATTAAATTGTTCTCAAAAAATTTTAATAAAAAATTTACCCCAATCTTTGGATAGCTATTACCGAACTAACATGAAACCTAATATTCTGGCTATTGGATTATTTTTCCTTCTAAATATTTCCCTAATGGACGTTTGGTCATTATATTTGTTTTGACAATTAATGATTTAATTTGTTCTTCGTTAAAAATAAAAAATGTTATCGTATGTGATCATTGTCGTCGTAGTGGTGTTAATAAATGACAAAAATAACGTGACATCTTAGAATGCTCAATATTCGTTTTTTTTCTCCCCTAAAACTTAAGAAGGATTTAAACCCAGATCGATGAAATCAATTATAAAATTATCATTAAATTATTTTTTAATGTTTTTCCCTCTTGTTTCCAGACTTCGAGAGCATTCAAGAGCACAGGTAAAATAAAATAGTGCAAGTTTCCTTCAAGTAATTTTTTTTATTATAAAAACTTCCTTCTTGTAATTTTCCATTATATTCTTATTTTTTATTTTCATGAGTGATCTTAAATGAAGTCTTTGATGGAGTTAGGAATGGAAATAGAGTGGGTTTGGGAGAGGATGGTTTTCTTGTCAACCTTTTTCCGTCGGAAAAACATATAATAATAATAATAAACTTTATTCTTTTTTTGTTAATCCTCTAAATTAACGGGGATGAACGGGTTTTCCCTTCATATGTATTTCTGATATTAGCAGTTATCCAGTTTTTTTTTTTTTTTGATTTTTTTTATTTTTGGAACTTGGGTAAGGGTTTATTCGTTTATAGTATTTTCATGAAACAAAAATTAAACGAATGAATAAGTAATACGCTTATAAGACTTTATAGGCCTTTAACCTAAATATAAAAGGGAAGTATAGTTTTCGACTATTACGTTATATATTATTATGTCTATTATGTTTTTTTTTTTTGAAAATATTTATGTCTATGTCATAATATAAAATTATGCATACTATATATTATCTAAAAATAAAGATATATGATTAAACATGATGGGTGATCGAGTAATAAGGATAGGAGAGAGAAAAGTAAATAACAAGCGAAATATTTATAGTAAATAATAGTAAATAGCTAGCTTACTAGCTATTTTATTGTTATTTATTTTGAATATTTTAATATCTTGTTATTTACTTTATTTAGTATTGTAATAAGAAAACAGACACGGTCTAATTATAATAATACATAGACTTGTCATGTTTCGAATTTGTGAACTCAATTACTCACTATAAGCTAACTCCAACGAGGTAATACAATAACAAATAGTCAATTTAGAATAAACAGTATTTTTTTTTTGGTTTTGAAGTAGATTAAACTGTAATTAAACAAGTGAATAATCGGATTAAAACTTTCCTAAACCTGCCTCCACCTTTTATATTATTTATAATATTCGATATTAGATCGGGGGTTTTTTTTTTCTCCTGAATAATTAGATCAGATTTTACATGCCTCGTCTAAATTTTATAAATAAAAATAAAGGTTTACAATTTACAAACATCCTTCTGTTTACTTTTCTCTTCCATTAAATTTTAATAACAATTATTACTTGTTATACCCCTCTTATTATTCCAAAAAGTCCCCACAATCAAATTCTAATTTTTATTTTGTTTTTTCACCCACTCATCAATAAATTTTTCCAACAATTTTTTAAATTAATTTAGTTGCTTTTCTTCTTATTATTATTCTTATTCGACTTCTTTATTCTTATTCGACTTCTTCCTTTTCTTTTCTTTTTTTAACCTGAGAAATAATACTATTTTTTTCTTGCTTTCTCTTTTTCCCCTAGATATCCATGTTTGACTCGAAACTAGATTTAGTAAGACTCGTAGTTTTATATGCATCTTTTTTTTCTTTCAAATAATGTTTTTTAATGACTAAATTCTTGATATTTTTTCTGGAAAAGAGAAAAAAAAATTCTGGATTTCTATTCAAAAGATAAATTAAAAGTAAAAGCTTTATATGAGCTTTTATCCTAAAAAGTTGTTGATTCTCAACAAATTAATCATCTAACCTTTTTTTTTTTTTTTGGGCGGAGTTATAGGTTGAATTATCAAAGAGCTATATTGCTTATATGTTTTTCTTTTGTTACGTGCAGCTATTTTCAACAATAAGCAGGAAAAGAAAATTTTCGAACAACAAATCGGTAATTATTATCTATATATATACATATGTTTAAACGTCACTTCATAAGAAAATATACATAAAAAAACTTTTTATGGTCAACGTTCCTTCGTAAGAGGTTCCCCAGACTTTGATGAGGAAAGTAAAGCATTAAATTCCATGTGTTCATCATTCATTTCAAGACGCGAAATAGCACATATCTAGAAGAGGTAACGTTTGGCATTAGAGTCCAAGTCTTACTAAATATAATTTTATTAGTAAATGCGGACATCTAAAGAATAAAAAATTAAAAAAAGAGGAAGAATTGTTGGTTTTCTTCGAAAAAAAAAAAAAAAGAAGAAGAAGAAGAAGAAAAGGAAGGAAAGAGAGAGAGAGAAGAAAGAATTGTTGGATTTCTCAGGACGATGAAGAAGAAGAAAAGGAGGAGGGGGAGCATTTTTTGAAAAGTTCGTTTTGTGAATGAGTTTGAGTTGAAAATTTTGAATTTGAATTGAAAATTTTAAATTTCACTAGTAATTTTTATTGACTTTTTAGAAAAGACAAAAAACTTTTTCAAAAAAGATAAAAATTGAGATAAAAAAGTATATTTTAATTTGAAATGAGATAGTGAACCAAATATCACCGAGATGTTAAGGGGTATATCAAGTGATGGTTGAAAAAGAATAAAAAATAGAACTTTATTTTAGGGTGGTTTTTTTTGGAATATTTAAAGGGGTGTATTAAGTAATAATTTACGTTTAATATTTAATTGGTTGATGATTTAAAAAAAATGAAAAAAAAAATAGTAGATGTGTTTCAATAAACATCCCTTTTATTTTTCCTAATAGTTTGAAAAAGTAATTTACCAAATACATATATTAAAGTTGACAAATGACATCTTCTTATAACAATAATGGATATAAACAAATAACAAGCGACAGATTTTTAATGTCGATGTCAGTGGGTAGGTTTTTATTTTTTACTTTAAAATAATTCATGCTAGTTTGCAAACTTTTTACCCCAAAATCTAAATAAAGTACGAGAAAATTTAATGTCATATTGATTAGAAAGAAAGGTCCTGATTGTTGATTTTTTACGCATAACTTTAATACAAGTGTCTCAGCATTTGTGGTTAATATCATATTGATTAGAAAGAAAGGTACTAATCCAGTTATTTTCATCCACTCCTTCGTTGTCAAAAGTTTCGCCCTCCAACGAGGGAAAACAATAATAGAAGTAGCCAATAACAACCAATTACATTTCAAAATAATAATAATAATAAAGAAAATTAAGTTGAGTGATGAGTTTAAATAACTTATTTTAATAAATAGTCAATTTTTTTATTTAATAAAATAACCGTTTATCATCTTTTTAGATTTACATAATTAATGATCGATCAGTCATTAGTCAATCTAATTTAATGTTTGACATTTTACTCCTTAAAAAATTAAATGTTTTTTTTTAGTAGCTTAGTCTGAAATAGTCATAGATTTCTCTAAAATTTAGTCATCCATCGTTAGTAGTTGGAGTTAATTTCTAATATGTAAAACTTCGACAACTAAATTGTCCAGGAAAACAAAATCAAAGACCAAAAAAAAAAAAAAAGTTTAAATCACAAAGAAGACCCGGTTTGCGGATATATTTGGAGACTGTATTTTGGAGGTTCGAGATGATTTAAGTTTTGAAAATGTGAGTTTAGCGAAAATAAACTACTTGAAGTGAAAAAATTTAAAAATTTAAAATGTATTCGGAAAAAAATTAGCAATATAGATTTTGTTTTGGTTCTCTCAAAATTCTATATAATTAAAAAAAATCATCTCATTTCCACTTAAAATGATAAAATTATAAACTTTTAAAATTTAAATTTTTAAAAAATATTTGAAAAAATAAATAATAAATTTGAAAGAAAAAGACAAATTTAATTGTTTTTTTTTTTTTTTGAAAACATGGTTTCAAAAGGGTACCCAGACGGAGCAAATTCAGAGACTACAAAATGCTGTAAACACGAAAAACAAAATCACAACTAAGAATTAAAGGGTCAATTATTGTACAAAAAGGTAACAAAACTTTTTTTTTTTTTTAATAAAAAGCGTCCTTTATATATTTATTGCAGGCAAGAAATTTTCAAAGCGCTACGCAAATCACTGCGCATTTTAATGACAGGTTATAAAACTTGATCAACATTATTTTTGAGACCAATATGAATGGTAAACAACCAAATAATATATATTCCAGCTTCAAATTACAAATGCTAAAAAAAAAAAAAAAAAAAAAAAAAAAGAAGAACCCTTCAACTTACATATTTCTACGATCATTGACTATATTCTATCATTTCTACCGCCATGCAATCATGCATGTTGATTATTGCCAAAACTATCTGTAAGACTGCATGTATTATATATTATCTATGGATTCTTTGTTATATTTTTCTATTTATGCTTAATTAAAAAGTTCAAGTAAATAACAAATAGTCTAATAAATCTTTATCAATTAATGCCTTCACTATAAAATTCTACCGCCATATAATCCTCATACTCATGTACAATAGATATCATGTATGCCACGTACCATGCATATGATGTATACATATACATGCATCTTTGAATTGATATTTTAATTTTTCTAAGTTCTTCAAATTGTAAACTTCAATTTTAATTTTTTTAATACCAATTCACGTGATAGTAAATTGTCATCTTCTAATCAATGACATAATTTTTAATTTTATTATATGTTATTTGATGTATTAGTAAAATAATAATAACTCAACATATCACCTAAATTGATATAAAATTAAATTTCATATTTGTAGTGTTATTGTTGCTAACCCAAATTTATGTCATAGTTAACACACTTTCAAATTTATAGCAAAATTGGGGATTTTAACAATAGATAGATGACATAGAGATTCGCCACATAACTAATATAAATTCTGCCACTTAAGGATACGGGACTTTTGATAAGTGGGTTTTAGCATCTAAGAATAAAAACCAGTTGACTTTGAGGCTATGGGCTCATAATGTTAAAGTACCTTTTTTTTTTTTTTTTTTTTTCAAAGTAATGAATGCTTTATTCTTAAAGTTTCAACATCGTAATAATGATTCTCATTACTAGCTTTTTCTTTCATCTATCCAGATTCGATTTTCATTGTTTTTTTTTTTAATTTCTTTCTAAATTCGACTATTAAAATATGATTTAATAATGACAGAATAAATCTCAGGTGACCGACTGAGAGAAATTAGTATATAACAATACATTTTAAATTTATAGTAAAATTGGGGTTTTTAACAATAGATAGATGACATAGAGATTCGCCACATAACCCGTACAAATTCTGCCAATAAATAATATGGGACTTTTAATAGTGGGTTTTAGCATATCTAAGAATAAAACAAGTGGGTTTTCGCATCTAAGAATAAAAACCAGTTGACTTTGAGGCCATGGATTCATAATGTTAAAGTACATTTTTTTTCAAGTAACGAATGCTAAAGTTTCAACCTGAGAATAATGATTATCATTGCTAGACTTATTTCTTCGTCTATTCAGATTGGATTCTCATTGTCTCTCTTTAAGTTCTACTCTAATTTCGGATATTAAAATATAATTTGGTGATAATAAAATAGACCTTGAGTGATCGACTAAGAGAAACTAATATAAAAAATATGTTTCTGTTATATCTAAAAAAAGGATTCTTATCTGTGAATATGAAATTGAAAAACAGAAAATGATAGAATCAAACCAAATTTTTTTTTAATTCAGCCAGAAAAACCTCATAAAAATTATTAATTGAAAGCGGATAATGGCAACAATAGTAAAATAAAATGAATGAAAAGGCAATCCTTACGAGGACAAAAAATAAAATAAAAAAAAATAAAAGCAAAATTCAAACAATAAAAAAAAAAAAAAAAAAAAAAAAAATAGATGTGTGCGCTCTCGGCTCAAAGACAGAGGACGCAAGTCAACTCCCCCACTAGTTAATGTTGGGTTGGGTTGTGTCAATTAGTGGCAATTTTTCTGAGTTTTTTTTTTCCTCTTTTATTATTCCGCGTGAACGCCCATTGACTACATCATCCGCCCTGGGAGATTGCTATCATGCGCTGCACTCACTATCTCATGAGTAGTGTTACTCTATGGCCCTCCTCATGTCCTTACTATGCACCATTCTATTTTTCCCTCCACTTCCCGACTTCGCCTCTGTTTTGTAGAGTGGAAAAGGAAGAATGAGGAAATCATGGGAGGAATTTTGGAGAGGAAAAATATAATTTTAGTTGCTTGGTTGAGAGAAAAATAAGAAGGAAAGGAAAGGAAATTGAAATTCTATAGACTCCACCACTTTTTAGTCTGTCCAATTTTAGGAAGAAAAGTGAGATGAAAATTTTTGACAAAACAAATATGAATAAAACAACTATTTTGATTTTAATTTATCATCATCTCTTAACTTATATAACATTATTTTTGAAAAAAATGTATTTGATTATAAATTTTCTTTTCTGTTTTGCTTCTCTTCTACCCAATAACATAAAAGAAAACATCCATTCTTTCCATTACTTGATTTTACTCTTCTTCCCTTTCTAATGTCCATCCCTTCTACCAAACATGACAGGTGAACAGTCATGTTTTGAGTACTTTATTATAATTTTACATACTCTAATATTAAAGTTAATAATTTTTAATATTATAAATTGTAAAATTATCTACTTTAATATAACAGTGAGCATAAATTTAAGGAGGTGTCAAATTTATAGCATTTTTGTTTATGACCATAACTGGAGTCTTTAATTTCCCACTGGTCTCCATGTACATCCACCCCTAGCTTGGCAAGTGGGATGGAAGAAATTTCGATAGGAATGCAGATATTTAAAACCCGATAGTCTTTTCATTTCCCTCTCTCTTTCTCTCTTTGTTTTTGTTTTTTGTTTTAGTTAGAAGTCTTTTTATTTCTCTTTAATAAATAAAAACCATTTATCAAAATCAAAAGTTTCATGATGAGATTGTTGCTATAAAAAAAGATACATTGAGTGTATATCTTACAACAATATTGTTCAACAACATTATATCAATCTCAAATAAAATTAAACTATAACAATCATGATTTATGAATATATCTATCAATGAGTTGAAATATACCTTTGAATGTTATTAAAGGGGTTTCTAAACTTTCACACGAATGTTTGCTAAATATTCTATATTTCGGTCTTATTGCTTGACAAGGAGTGCATATAATCCATTACCATACTCATACAAGCAGTAGTAGTTACTGTCAAGAACTGCCTTCTATACACCCACCTCATAGGCGATAACTCTACGTAGTAGCAAATTAAGTATATGTTTGGAACGTCAATTGAAGTTAGAGTTTTGAAAATAAATTTTGATTGGAAATGAGTTAGGGTCCGTTTGGTGGATGAGTTTGAGTTGGAAATTTTAAATTTCAATAGTAATTTTTGTAGACTTTTCAAAAACGACAAAATTTTTTTTCAGAAAAAGATAAAAATTGATATGAAAAAATACAATTTAGCTTAAGATTTTTTAATATTTTAGAAATGTACATTTGATTAAAAATAAATTGTGATAGTTAAACAGTATAAAAACTTGAAATATATAAGAAAAAAAACAATATAGGTTTAGTTTCGTTTTTCTCGTCATTTTATGTAATAAAAATGTTTGAATTATGGACTTTTAAAATTTTAGTTTTTTGAAAATCAAAAAAAGAGATTTGAAAATATGAACAGCAAAAATGACTTATTTTTTGAGAAAAAAAAAAAAAAAAAGACAAAAACCAAATGGAAAACTCTAACTGAAGTCAATGTTCTAAACGACTCTAATATTTTCGGCAACAGGGAGGAATCAGAAGGCGGGTTCACGATGAGAGAATAGGAGGGAGAGCAGGGTATCCCTGCTCACGAGTAATGATATGTGATTGATTGTACTGAAGTCAGGGAGCGCACGGGTGCGCAAGATAGATTAAAAAGTGGGCCCAATCAAACAAAAGTAATAAAAAATCATTGGGAAAAAAAAAAAGAAAACTCTCTCTCTCTCTCTCTTTCACTTTCTCTCACCTCTCTGACTCACCATTTTTGTCAGCCTCACTCATTCCCGCATATATACACAACCCCCATTTTCCTCCTCCTCCTCCTCCTCCTTCCTCGTCTTTTCGTTCTGAATTTCTGATGGGCATCGCATTTATTCCCCAGATAGATTCATAAATACAGAGAACAAAGAAGAGAGAGGAGAGAGAAAGTGAAAGAGAGAGCTCTTTTTTTTTTTTTTTTTTTTTCTCCAAAGCAAGTTCTGAGGGAGCAATGGAGGGTCTGCCCCCTGGTTACCGTCCAAACGTTGGTGTTTGCCTCATTAACTCTGATGATCAGGTTCCCATATTCTCTTTTCCCATTTAATTTGGACAAAAAAATTTGTTTTTATTACTTTGTTTATTTAATTTTCTTCTTTTACATGTTAGCGTTACATTTACATATATAACTCTAGTGTTTGAGTTATGTTTATTGAAACTCATGTAAAAAAATTTTTTTTTTAATAGTAAAATTTGGCTCTTCATCGAAAAATTCGTTTCTTGAAACTATAGCCTTTTTTTTTTTTTTTTTTTTTTTTTTTTTCCGTTTTGTATGGCTTTTCTATGGAGATTTTTTTTTTGTTTTTTGTTTCTCTTTTTATGTTTGGAATATGACGCCTTTTGCCTGGGATTGAAAAATGACTTGTATTAAGAAAAAAAATCAGCAATTACGTATATATATGTTTATATGTATGCATTATTTCTTGACAGTTTATGAATGGAGATCCATACTCTGGACTGTTCTATAATTGTGAACGTTCAGAATCTCTCTGCATTGGATTTGGTAGAGAAATCGTTATGAAATTTTTTAGACTTGCAGGAAACTCAAATTACAATGAGATTTTACTGTGATTTACAATTCGATAGTAGCCGTGGAGTTTTGATATGATAGTCTTTTGATAATTATTTGGTTGTGAATGGGAACATGAGTAAATGGAGAATAGTTTAAGGCACAACAGGCTATAAAGTACATAGATTTGTTGCTCTCAAGTGAGTAGTAGTTTGATATTCTACTTCGATTCGATTCGCGTGAAACCTGTTGCGGAAAGCTCTAACCTTGCCGAGATCTTACAGGTTTTCGTTGCATCAAGATTGAATGTTCCTGGAGCATGGCAGATGCCTCAGGTGACATTTGCTAAAAGAATTTGATTCTCTATTTGCTTTGACCAAACTAATTTTCTTATAAAACATTTGTGTAGTCATCCTTTGTTGATTTTAAGTTTGTTCTCTGCTTAGCGAAATCTTTTAATCATTTTTCAAAGGGTGCAATTTTGAAGGATTTTGGTGTCAATCACTGCAAACACCACCTTTTGCATTGTTCTAGAGTCTAGGCTCTAGAATACTCAGTTGTCCAACTTTCAGCTGATCTTACTTTTTTTTTTTCCCTTCGTATCTTTAATCTCAGGGAGGAATTGAAGAGGGTGAAGAGCCTAAATTGGCGGCTAGAAGGGAACTGCGAGAAGAAACTGGGATAGTATCAGCTGAATTTATTGCTGAGGTTCGTGCGAGAAATCGCGTTATTGCTTGATGCTGCTTTGGTCTTGCAATGGATGAGCACGTTATGCAATTTTCATTCGTATGTCTGAGATTTATGGCTAGCTATAATAGTACGATTAAAAAGCACAGACTAATCTCAATCAAAAGGTTTACTCCTTTTTCCAGCGCCCAAAAAAAAAAAAAAAAAGAAGCGTCCTTTACTTTGTTTTTTTCCAATTCACCTTTATGAAGAACTTGGTGAAAATTTATATATTTAATCAGTCATACAGAAAAGTTTGATTAGAATTTTGGAAAGATGTTGATCTATGGTTTCCATGTTTCCACTCAACGACTGCAAATGAGGAGACTGTTTAAAACCAGATTCAAAATGGAACAGAAAAGAGGGGAAGTGAGCAAGATTGTTTTCGATTACTGATTTAACCTCTGTTAAGATGATGTATAAATTGGGTAAGGTGGTAAGAAGTTGTTTAAGTTACGATTAAGTTTACATATTGACAGGTACCGAATTGGTTAACTTACGACTTCCCTCCAGCGGTGAAGGCCAAAGTAAATCGTCTTTGGGG
Organism: Ficus microcarpa; assembly: GCA_025413485.1. Taxonomy (NCBI): domain Eukaryota; kingdom Viridiplantae; phylum Streptophyta; class Magnoliopsida; order Rosales; family Moraceae; genus Ficus; species Ficus microcarpa. Next base: position 8,432,562 of record CM046385.1, on the reverse strand, counting down.
AGGTGAATGGCATGGACAGGCTCAGAAGTGGTACGCCTTTCTTCCTTGACATAAATACAAAATGAGTTACCAAGACTATGAATTCTCATTTTATACGTAACAAATAGGCAATTGCCATTTCTGCAAAGTTTGTCTCGTTCGGTTTCTTGGAGGCAACAAGGTTTGTTGGTAGATAACAAAACACTTGAAGTCTTTCTTGCCTCTTCCCCGATTCATAGAAGTTTGAATCGGATAGCTTGGACTAGTTGATTTTTAGTTCTCCACAGAACTCCATAGATTGATGCTACTGTGATAAACTCTTCGGTTCTTGACCTTTAACAAATCAGTTGTTGTTGTTGGGTTTTTTTTTTCCTCTCATATATGCATGCAACATTGTTTTAAGTTGCCATTTCAAAATTGCCAAAGTCGGCTCACTTTTGAGTTTATACACGTCCCTTTGCTTCCTCCACTGATTATTGTGCACGTTAGTTACCAAAATGGATCTCTTCGATACTTTTGATAAGAAAACACCATCGCTTGAGCTTGCATTCTCATATTTTCAAGATGCTATCTAGATCCTGATACCCCATCAAGTGAAAATGATCCTTCAGTTTCATTTCGTGTATTACATGTTGAGCTAATGCATAGAGATTCGCTTAACTAGCATTTTCTTTATCCTTGTTGAGTTTACAATAATAAAACTCTGGGCCCTCTGAAAAATTACATGACACGGTAACTTTTAACTGATTACCATTCCATATATTTCCACGAAACCCTTTCCATGTTTTTGCTTGTCTAATGTCTATAAATTCTTAATTGGCTAGGAAAGTGTACAAGTTTCATTTGTACAATTAGGTGAGTTTGGTTTACTTGTCGCTCGTCAGTATCCAAGTTTTCTCATCTCTCTTCTGTCTTCTGTAGTCTTTTGAGATGTACAATTTTCTTACTTTCCTGTGCTAGTTTGGTAAACATCCACAAAAGAATAAAATCATTTGTGCGCCTGTGGACTTAATGGATTATCTACCGAAGAATTTTCAAGTTTTACAAGTTCATCGTAACTGACAATGAATTTGGAAAAAAATGACAGGTTTCTGATGAGATTAACAAATGGCGAGAGTGAGGTCAACTTAGCTACTGGTGAAGCAGATCCAGAATTTTCAGAGTGGAAATGGGCAACCCCCGAAGAAGTTGTTGAGCAGGTAATTTTCCACAAAAAAAGAAGCTTCCTTTGAATAGTTCATGTTGGTATAATTTTCAAAGGACTGCCTAACATATGGAGATGACTGGTTACAGGCAGTGGACTACAAGAGGCCAACATATCAGGAAGTTATGAGAACCTTCAAGCCTTACTTCAACAGTAACGAACAATCCGCAAGATGTAAATCGACGAAATGGTGAACGGTTGTGACACTTATGCTTGTAGACTTGTAGTAGTACGTGTCCGTGTTGTTATCTTGTTTTGTACCCATTAAATTTGGTCCCTCTGGTGCTCAGCTTCTTTCTTCTTGTAAATTGTTATGGTGATGAAACTTCAAGTTAGATGGTTGCTGTCTTTTGAGCCTTGTGACAATAAAATCTTCTCTCTCTCTTTTATTTATTTATTTATTATTTTTTCATTGCAAAACAATTGGTTTCTTTCATTTGATCAAATACTAGTTATAAATTTGTTGGTTGCTTTCGACGGCAGCCAACATCCCATCTGCATGAGCAACGTCTCCTTTTAATGTCGACGGCATCTCATTTCGCTTTGTTTTTGTTTTTATTTTTATTTTTATTTTTTGGCACGTATGATCTCGAACTTTTGAGTGAGTGACCATTTGGTTTTCAATCTTTTGATTTTGCCAATTAAAGTCTCCAAACTCTTAACTTAGAGGTAGATCCGGTCAAATTTATAACGCCTTTCAAATGAAAAAAATGCATGCGAGCTTTATTTTTTAAGCCGAGAAAAAGAGAGGGGAACAAATATTGTTGCCACAGGTCCGTTGTGAGCCTGTAACCTGCACCCCCGCTTTCACCACCGCTATGCCCTTCATAATCCTATGAGCCCGCTGCTGCAGGACTCTTATGAGTTGCAGGACTCTTGTCAGTAACAATGTAAGAAAAGAGTACGAAAGTTTGGCGATGAAAGCTAAGGTTCTTTTAAAACGAAGCTTTTTTCTTAATTTAAAGTTCTATTAAAATTGTTTCATTTGTCTTAATTATCCTCAACTGTAATTCATGTGCAACTCACATGCACTTTTCCTTGCAAAATTAGATGGCGATCAGAGTTGGCAATAACAAAATTTTCAATTAGGAAAGAAAATCTTTACCCTATTCAACCACAGGAAAATAGTAATAATAATAATCATCATCATCATCATCATCATCCAGGCTTATAAAGAACCAAATTGTCCAATTTAATCTTGAAGACCATCCTTTAGCATTACCCGAAACCCAATCAAAATTTGCGAATAAAATTGGCCATTAGAAAAAACTAAGAGCGTTTCTCCATAATTACATGTAAGCTGGAGTAAAAAATTAACTTAATTGGTATCAAATAAGTTGAAATATTAATGCTGCTTTAAGGTTTTTGTCTCACACAAATCATCTGATAGCCTCGTGATCATCTCCTTTTAGCCGCTTCCATCAAGTTGTCCCATGGAGAGGAGGTGTGCCATGTATTGCTGCGAGCAGACAAATAAAAATGAGAAATGTGTGAGTAAGTGCCATGAAAATTAACTTCTTAATGCAGACACAGTACTAACTTCGACATTCGAAAACAATTGAACTGTCAAATTATATTTCTGAGACTAGGTCGTCTACTATGAACTATGAAGATATTGATGAGGCTTATAGAACATCATCACCGTTCAGGTCAGCATATCCCAAAAAATTGTTGACGAACGAAAGATGAAAGAAACCTCCACCAATCACCTTGAGATGATGAGAAAACATGTACATATTTTAAGCAGACAAGAACACCCTATGTAACACCCATAACTAGCTTTTTTTGTATTTACCCTTTTGATACACCGGGAATCCCCAAAAACCAACTTAGTGGGCTTGAGCTAGAAACTGGAACACCCGCTGAACCCTACATTCTTTGAGAAGGTTGAAATTCTTGGTCATTCACCAGGTAGGTGGTCGTGAGGAATTGAACCCCGGACCATGTGGGAGGAGCAAACCGCAGGCCTGGCCGCTCAACCAGCCCTTAGGGTTCAAATAAACTTCTTGATAATACATCCTTTCCTTGAGCCAGTTCTGTTTGACGTTCCTAATGTTGTTAATTTTTAATTTTAATTTTTACTTTGTTTGTTTTTTCTTTTTTCTTTTTCTATAAATCTGCTCATTGTCTCACCAGTCTATTCCAACACACAACTCCATTAACTCTCACTCAACTTATCCTATTAAAAATGTTCTCCATAAGAGCCTGGTTCATAAAAATTTTGACTTCTTTGTTCCCAAGCCTCCACTCCGCAGTGAAGACATGGTGTTCCAATCTCACAAGAGACATTTAGTTAATTCTCGACCTCAACTCATTATTCAAACATAGAATAGCAAATACAAATTTGGGCCCTTATGATAGAAATAGTTTGTTAATCTTAGGAACCACGTGTACACTGTGGTTCATTGACAACTAAATTCAAGAAGGTCATTTAAACAAGTGGGAACCACCTTAACCATAAAGCTACACTTGTTGTTGAGAAAGATAAACAAACACCTGTAACTATAGATCTAAATATCTGCTTTCACGAAAAAGATGACACGTTGTCACGTACTAGATAGAGTAAGTTGAACAACTTACAGAATGGTACTCATATGCTGAATTGCCCTGACGGTTGAAGTGTTTAGCCATGATGGAGAATTCAATAGGGCCCCATTCTTCCGTTTCGAAGCAATTTCCAAGTGCGGCCTTGTACAACTGCAGAACCCAAAAGAAGAATTTGAAAAGAAAAAAAAAAAAAAAAACCAAAAACAAAAAACAAAAACATGCCAAAAACTCAAGTCCACTCTTACATATAGCATATGCAAATAAGAATACAAATGTGACGTGAAATTTACTTCATGTAACAATGACTTCGTCAAAATATAGAAAATTTATTGATTGGAGACCAATATTACACCGTCCTAAAGCCATAATTACATAAAGTAAATATGCACTCTTTTACTTGTATATGCTACAGTGTAGAACGGGACTCAAGACAAACCCGAAATAAATGTGTGTGTGTGTGTGTGTGTGTGTGTCAGTTAATCAAACAGAGAATCTGCACTCAAAGTGCAAAAAGTAGCAATTGAAAACCTTTGTAGTATCCACCAAGAGCTCAGTTCCAGCAGGGTAGGAGGCATAGAATTGATCACCTCTAGAATACCCAGCTCTAGTTCTGCAAGTTTGCAACACAAAACGCAAAATCCATTCAGAAACAAACACACACAACAGGACCAAAATTTCAAGAACAAAAGGAGTAAGAGTACAAGTTACAACTCACGTATTGTTAGTATAGGCGTAGCTCAAGCCCGCCACGAAGCAGTAGAATCCGGTGTACGACACAATTCTTCGGAGCTTTTGAATCTTCAGAAGCTCTACAAATCCCTCGTACAGCCTCATTATTGATGGCCGAAATCCAAGGAGTTTCCTTTTCAACTGGGCATTTAATCGAACACCTGGTGTGCCTTTCGGGAAATGCCAGAAATCTGCCTCTGTCTATCCTTAAGTGGATTTAAAGAAGAAGGAAAAGTCCAACAGAAAAAGAAAAAAAAAAAAAATCTTGTTGGTTTCGTACGCTGACACGGAGGAAGAGAGTCCGACTAGATGGTTCCGATCTCGGGGATAATGCTCACGAACAGCGTTCTGGCCTCTGGGCGTTGTTTGAGAGAGAGCGAGAGAGAGGAGCGTGCATCAAATTCTCCAAATTTGCATTCAATTTTTTTTAATTAATTTTTTAGGGTAAATTATACATTTAGTCCCTAAATTCTTAAGTTTGTATAACTTTAATCTCTAATATATTTTTCATTACTAAAATATCTTAAATTATTAAAATATTATTACAATAATTCTTTATATTAATTTTTGAATGGAATCCATTAGTGATTTATCAGAAAGTTATACTAACTAAATGATTTTGTCCAAAATACTGTAGTGACATTTTTAATAGTTTAAGATCATTTTAATTAAAAAAAAGAAAAAAGGAATCAAAGTTATATAAATTTAAAAAGTTTAAGGACTAATCGAAAAATTTAGTCCATTTTTTTTTAGTTATTGAGAAAAGTATCTGAATGAAATAAATTTAGAGATTATTGTGTCAACATGACACAAAAAATTAACATAAAACCAATATGGCACAAAATACAATTAACTAAAATTTGTATCAAATAAATTAAGAATGAGAAATTTATGTCGTGTTGATTAATAGGTAAAAAAAAAAAAAAAGTGATGATTCAAGTGAAAGAGGGAAAAGCTTTGAAGTAAGGAGACACCGTCATGCTGTGTGAGCTTGGTTTTATAGAGTAGTTGTACAGGCGAGTCCTTGTCCGACTCTGTCCGGCAGTGTCGGGCTGACCTGAGCGGAAGTTAACTGGTAGAAGGGAGATTGTCAGTGGGTCTACCACGTGTCCTGACTTAGACCTTTGCGAGAAATATGGGATTCTGTTGCGAGAATTGCGGGCTAGTGGTCACGTGTCCTACGTCCTGATTTGGTGGTCCTAAGTTTTTCACAACGAACTCGTCGGCTTCCTTGCGCATGTAGAGAAGAGATTGGTGTAGAGAGACGATTCTTGGCACTTGTGTAGTAAGGGCTAGTTGGCAGATATACTTTCGACAGCTTGGTGTGTAGCACAAAATAAAATTATAAATATTAAAAAAACTCAAAACTCTTTCAGAAGCTTTAAAAAAACTTTAGGCAAAACTATCTTACGAAAAAAAAAAAATATATATATATATATATATTCTCACCTTTAATTGTATATATGTCTTCTAAAAAAATGTATATATGTAATAATTAATACAATACAATATAATATAATATATATATGTATATCTATACATCTATACATAACTTTAAAAGTGGCAAAATTTTTTTACTGTTCATGGGTTTCAAATATTTATCTTTAGTCCTCTTTTTATCCATTTAAAAAAAAAACATTTTACTTTTTTTTTTCCCACTCCCCCCCCCCTTTTTTTTCATTTTTTTTCCTCTTGATTTGTCCCTGTTAAAAGAAATCTTCTCAAATAGCTTTTTATATTTAATTTTTTTTCATACAACCTTTTAAGATATTATTTTATAAAATGTGACTTTCATGAATTCATTTTTCTTCTAATTGTTCTGTTAAAATAATTGTAATTTTCATGTGATGTTTTATTTTATTTGTTCTAAGTAAAAAAAGATCATAATAAATTTAACAAGATGAATATCCACATGATTTTTAACTAGATAGATAAAGTTTTCCAAGTTTTGTATTGTTGTTTACCCCATTTCTTATTGGGGAAAAACTACTTGGAGCTTCGCATGTAAATTTTTCAAGTTTTGTTCTCGTTTCATAATGTTGAAATTAATTGGGTTTTTTTTTTTGTTGGAAAGTTTCCCATTCCATTTCTAATAAGTTTTTTCCCCCTTTCTCGTGTGGTAAGTATGATCATAAATATCCACGATATTTCTTTTAGATGTAATATTTTTTCTGTCAAAATAACGAGAAATATCAATAAAACTATCAATGTAATAAACCGTTTGTAATTTTTACAAAATATTGAGAAATATCGAACAAATTTTCAAAATATTTTCGGCAAAAATTTCGGTTTGAAAATTTCTAAGATTTTGGATTTCTATCTTTTACTATCATTGTGAGCATGTCATAATTATCTTCTATTTCTTTAGATTAAATAGTGAGAGAGAACAACTAACAACAAACATGCTATAGATATCTTATAGAAAAGGAGATTAAAGAATTAAATAAAAGGTAACATATAGAAGGTGAGAGACTATAGTCTCCTAGACTTCTATAATTTTTGCACAATTTCTTATTTATGAAAAGATATTGAGAAGATGTCAACAAACCTACATATATAGTATGTTTACAATTATATGCAACTCTATTCATATAATATGTCATAACAACAATATTGTTTGAATTAGAATAGGGTCCTAAACATATTTGAACCTCATAGGACTTCTTCTTGGTATTAAGATATGTAAGAAATTACATGTTTCTTATGTAAAATTTGTGTATTTATGTATTTTCTTAAATTTTTATGCAATTCTAAAATGTTAGAAATATATTTTAAAGTAAATTTTCATAATTTTCATAAATTTTTTTAATATTTTCGTTGATATAAATAATTGCTTTGAAATTTTCGTAAAATTAAATTATCGATATCTCCACCTGTATTGATATTTTGATCCTTGGCTATGAGCTTCTTGTACCTTTTCTTTTATTCCGTTGTCGTTCTACGACTTCAAATTTGTTTTGCAGTTTTCATGTTTTGTTGTCGTTTGATACTTTTATTGTCGCATGCAAGTTTTGTTGTCATTTTAAGCATTTTGATCTGTTCTTTTTAAAGAATTGGGGGGTCGTCGTTTACCTTTTTAATTGTCATACAAGTTCATTTGTTGGGTTTCCTTAAAGTCGCATAAAAATTTTACGTTGTTTTTTTAATTTGAACTTTGTTGTCAACTTTACATGTTAAAAATTAACATCAAGAGTAATAAAATTCAAAGAAAAAAAAAAAAAAACAGCCACAAAATATGCAATTTTTTAAATATGTTTGCTTTGATATAAGACTACATCATCACGATGCTGGAGCATACTTGAATTTGGGAAGTGACTTATGTCACTTAGGCCTTAAAGAAGTGCCTGAGTCTATCCGTTAGGTGCGCCTATGGATTCGTAAGGGATTTCTCGAAATAGATGGATTCACAAGTCTGATAATGGATAATGTTTAAAAAAATTGATTGTACCTCATCCATCAGTTGTAACTTTTGGGAGAAATGGTTACGCTACTCCTACATCAGTTGGTATCAAAACAAGATGTCACAAGTTCAAGTCCCCATGGGTGCACCTTGAAAAGAGCATTTTCATATGGAGGGGAGAATGATACAGGAGCATACTTGAACTTAAGAGGTGGCCTATGTGACTTGGGTCTCGAAGAAGTGCCTAAGCCTGCCCATTAGGTGTTCATACGGATTCTTAAGGGACTTCTCGAAGTAAGGATCTAAACGGATAATGCTTGGGATGGATTCTTGAGTTTGATAATGAGTAATGATTAAAGGAGCTGATTGTATCTCTCTCACAATTGTAACTTTTGGGAAGAATAGTTGCGTCATCAAATTCACTATGATGATTAAAAAGTCTAGAAGAAAAATCACCTACTATTTTTTTCAACAACAACGAGAAGACATGATAACAACTCAAAATATTCTTTATGCTCTTGATTTTGCTATTGCAAGAGAGAAGACATGATAACAGCTCAAACCATTCTTTATGCTCTTGATTTTACTGTTGCAAGAGCACACTCGAGGCATGAACTCTTATATTTTCTCTGCATTCTTTCAACAAACCAAATAACTTCAACCATTGTGGATTTATATTCGTCAACTGTTTCAAAATCCTACAATCGCAAGCGTATCCACTCATACTTTGCTTCTGGGCAACATTATATCTCTTTTGTGATCACATCCTTTATTTTCTAAATTTTATCAAATGACAAACAGATCATAAGACGTATTCAACTTTTAATGTTTTGAATCAATATCTCTGCAGATATGAGATATATCATAATAGCAGAATTAATCAACAGGTAAAAATGAACAAGCAGTTTAAATATGTACTGATAACCAAATTAAATATTTAAGAATGTTAATAAACAGTTCTTTGTTAAATGATTGCAACAGCATGAAAATTGAGGACAAATACATAATATAAAATATCAAGAACAAAAGAGTTAGATCATAATCTTTGATAAATTAGATAACACTACGAGAAGCAATAAAATCACTATATTAAAGTATGAGAAATTTATCTACGCAATTTGTAAAGTACATATCAAATTGTTAGTCAACAGATTTATAGTGTTAGAAATTTTTTGTAATCGAATCGGATAGAATCATAAGATATAATATAACGAACAAAACTTATCTCTACATTGTCATAATAATTAGAGACTCGTAATGATAACATATTATGAATTGGGATATAATATAGAATTATTATAGAAGTAATATGAATAAATAGCAATACAGAGAAATCAAAACATGGAGAACGAAAGTTTTCTCTTATCAATATTTAGCTCATTTTTCTTTCTTTTGATCTCTTATTTACACCTCTCTTTATTCTTCTCTTATTATTTCTCCTCACACTACTCTGATAAATCTTCTTCACATTGTTGTGTGTGTCTCTTTCTCACTCACGGCTTCTTTTATTTTCTTCCGACTTTTCTTTTGATCTCTTCACCTTGCACTATTTATGGGCATAGAAGCTGCCGAGCCATATAATTAATGCCAACAACTTGGCAACTTGATGAGATAAAGCCACTAGCTTTAGTCTCATAATTATCTTCAAAGTAGCTTTTATCTTGCAGCTTCCATGTAGTGGGAGACATGGTGGGTATGGCATCCACAAAAGAAAGCTTTTACAACAAGACCAAAGAAGAAAAAGCAGCGTTTCAAAAAAAAAGGAAAAAAAGGAAAGGAAAGAAAAGAAAAGAATAAGAATAAGAATAAGCAGCCTTTTATACTGGAGTGGATATATAGCAGTAGCAATTGTTGCTGCACAGTGCTAAAAATGACCAGTTTTTTTCACTACTATCATTATTCTACTTTCCTTAAGCTGGTTAGATCACAAGCCAGATCCAGTTCATTATTAGTTCCTTGAGTTCCTGAATCAGGTAAAGCCTCAAGCAACTTCATAATTCCTTATCTTTCTTCTAATATATTTATAGGCATATATGTCTGCATTACTTAAAATAATATATATATATATATATATTTTATCTCTCTCTCGTCTCCATATTATTTTGACAATTCCTAAATTTACTCATGAATTTTTAATTTTAACATTTTTTATGTTGTTAAATTCTTAAATTCAGATGATATGACATGATACTATTGCGAAAACATCCAATAAAATAGGAAATTCAGAACAACATATCTCCACCCTACTTTTCCTATCTTTACATGTTAAATTTCTCTTCGTAAGTTGTATTTTAGTCAGATTAATTATCCACACATAGTTTTCTTTTTGTTTTTAATTAATTAATTATTTATTTATATAAGGAGAGGGGATCTGAAGTTCCAATTCTACACTTTTACTATTGATTGTCGAGTTTATATTGGGTCATGGATTCCATAGATTAACTTATTAAGAAAAGTAATCTAAATCTTTTTAAATTCATTATCAATTATATTATATTTCTAAACATATGTCTAATTAATGTGAAACTTTTTGTCATACTCCTAACAGTTTGAGTACAAAGCTCAGGCTAAATTAATTGTTAAAGTACAAAATCAGGTTTTAATCTGAGGCTTTATGTGATGGGATTACAATCATAATTAGGAGAGCTGGCTCTGTTTGGATCGCATGTCTATTTTCAGAAAGGATAATTTTCTTGTTTTAAATGAGAAAGTTTTTCATTTGAAAAATAAGATGACGTTTGGATGCGTAAAAAATTTTCGTTTTGAAAACAAAAAAAAAATTTGTTTGGAATTAGAAAAATGGTGTTGGAAATTGTCCATTGTGAAAAAATTTTAAAAAAATTCATTTTCTTTTTCCAAAAAGGTACTGCAGAAAATAAGTTTGAAAATGAGATAATTTTATTTTCCAAGGTGAGAAAATGATGGAAAAAATTGGGAAAAACACTCTTTTGCAAAACTTTTCCAATTTTCAAAGTCATCCAAACAAGAGAAAGTTTGCCAATAAAGAAATTACTAGAATTAAACAATTCTTCTTTAATTTGCTTCGTGTTTGTAGGGATGGTAATGAAACAGGGATGGTAATGGAATATGGATTGTTCCCCAACCCTTAAAATCATCTTCATCTCCGTCCTCATTCCCCTCTAGAGAAGGGCAAGATCAGGGGATTCCCTATTTAATATACATTACTATCAATGTACAAATTACGACAACTTAAAAAATAAAAAAAAATTAACGTAGAAATTTACATGAACTCATCATAACTTTAGACCAAACTAGAAATCATTACCGCAAAAATGCCTCATTAAAATATAAAAAGTCCGAAAACTGAGACAATCAATAGGATAAGCTAAATAGTATTAGTTAACTATGGTTACTAACTGGTAATTACCTTTCTTTAACCATCTTTTTTTAGTGAAAAATATGTGATTAGTAATTACGTTTTTCACTAAAAGTAATCTAATTAGGCTAAAATGTAATATGATTATATACACATAGTGTGTGTGTGTGTGTGTGTAGCCTGTGTAAATCGGGAGGAGATGGGATGGGATGCTTCTCGATCTTTGCCCCCAACTTCGTCCCATTCCTCGCTTCCATCCCTAAACATAATCTCCTATTCCCACTCCGCTCAGAGTGAAATCCCGCAGTAATCTTTTCATGTTCTGTCTTTAGATATTTGTAATTAGTTCGACTGTGGCTAACCTGTAGCTGCCATGGCCGAAGTGAGTGAAAGAAATAAATAGCAAAAGAAAACGTGGAGATGGCACTAATTCGTGTTTACAGATTGCATTTGCCTCAATTTATTTATTAAGTCATTACCTCAGACATGATAAATTTTTTAAAGGTCTCAAAAAATGTTCTCAAATATATATTTTTTTTAATAAACCTGTTGACCATGCCTAACCTATTTAAATTATTATATTAAATAAATAATTGATACAGGTTATGACTTATTTAACACCGTTAAGAACACATATGTTCATCAATTTATCTTTTTCTTTTACGAAAAAACAAGTGATCGAGTATAGCTGTAAATTACAAATTTTATTTTATTTGCATCTAATTAATCGTATTTTTATTTATATTTTAGATCATATAATATTTAAGTTGTAATTGACACATATCATCTTATCGGCCTGTGTTAATTAATTGCAGATATATCAATCCGAACACAACTAATTTAGAAGTCGTGTCAACCTGTTATTCATCTAAAACTTATTTAAAATGAACCCAAACCCGTTTATTCAATGTGGATTTTCAGTTGTTTTTGTTTTTCTGATCTGCTGTCGTTTATTATGCATGCTTTTCTATAATAATAATAATAATAATAATAATTATTATTATTATTATTTTTAATTTCTGATCAGCTGCATAAAGTTATCCGTTATTTAGTTTGTTTTCATCATTAACGTATTATCTTCATGAATTATATGGAGTGACTCTTGGTCATGGCCCTGTGTATGTATGCAGTTTGCCCAGATTCATAACACAGATCAGAATTAAGAAGCAAATATATGGAGATTCCAGAAGCGCGAACCAATAAGCTATGGGATTTATGGAATCTTCGGATTTGCATTCTGTTGAGCTTCTTGCTACAGGCTTTCTTATTGTCGTTCGCGTCGAAGAGACAGCGATATAAATCGATCTGGATACAACTGTTGATCTGGTCGGCGTACTTGCTTGCAGACTGGATTGCTGTTTATGGTCTTGGTCAAGCCATTCAAGGCCCCAGTGAAACATATTATGACCCCATGTTCCAGAAATATTACCTGAAAATGAAAAGAGAGATTTTTGTTTTATGGGGACAGTTTTTCTTGTTGCATCTGGGAGGCTCCGATAGTATTACTACGTTTTCGCTTGTGGATGGTGGTTCATGGCTGAAGCAACTGGCCGGACTCTTTCTTCAGCTTGTGTTTACCATTCATAGCTTCAATCTGCTCGTCGTTTTACGAATTTACGGGCTACTGCTCCCCACGATTCTGGTGTTTTTAGTAGGAGTCATCAAGTGTGGTGAGAGAGTGAAATCTCTACTTACTGCAAGCTTCGACGGTTTTGGCATTCTGTTGCCCAAACCAAACCCTGGTCCTGACTATGAAGAGGCTCTGGCAAAACACGGTTCTACGACACCACCTCCGATTGGTGCCCACATGGTCGAAATCCCAACAGATGAGCACGGTTCAACAACACCAACAACGAGAGTAGATGAGCCGATGAAAATGACGCAAGTTAACCCGGACGACTCTCAAACAGAACTTAGTGACATTCAGTGCATGTTTGGTTCGTCAGTTCAAACTATTAGTTTGAACTGATTTTTTTGTTCTTTTCCTAAAAAGTTTTTTGTCTTTTCTGAAAAAGTTTTTTGTCTTTTCTGAAAAGTCAACAAAAATTACTATTGAAACTTAAAATTTTCAACTCAAACTGGTGAACCAAACGGAGCCTCAGTTACTGCAAGAAGCATTTTCAAATTTCAATGTTTTCAAGGTACTCTTTGCTGGCTCCTCCGTGAGTTCCAAAGATTGAGCGAATAGCCAAGAGTATTTTCTGAGACTTAATTGTGCCAATGCTTTTAGATCAATCGAGTTCGAGCTCATCTTCTTGCATGATCTTCTCCATACAAAAGCGGCTACGACGCAGAGCAAGGTTGGAATCACCTTACGAATAATTTGTTTCTCTTGTGTCTTGTGTGCCTTTGTATTGTTTGTAAGAGTTGAGAAGTATGGTTATGCAGGGTATGATGTCTATATTACCTACTTTTTGCTCCTTGGAACCATAGCCCTTGACATCATATCTGTCATTAAGCAATTCATTTCTCACTGGAACTTCATTAACCCCGCCATACCATTGACGAGTAACCATGTCCCAGCATTTATTTTGAAACGAAAACGATGGTCTAGGTCAGTCTTCCGGTATGATATGATGAAGTATTGCATTAATAAACATCAAAGGCGAGTACTCTACAGTTTGGCTGGCAGTTTCTGTCATGTTGAGAGATATATAGACAAGCTAGCAACGCTTTGGTTTTCTTCCTTGGTTCCTATCACCGAACATCTGCAGGGACTCATTTTCAATGAGCTCAAAGGGAAATCCGAGAACGCAAGTGATTTAAAGCAAGCGAAGGAAGCATGTTCACAAAGGGGTGACTCAGCCCTTTCGCGGAGATGAATACAAGTCCCAACTCTGAAAAACTTAAATGGAGCTTTGAAGAGTTTCATTATATGGAGAGCCTTCTCCTTTGGCACTTGGCCACCACGCTGTGTTGTCAGCATGATCGGTCTCCAAGCACCGAAAAAGAGATTTGCCAGCTTCTCTCGGATTATATGTTTTATCTACTGGTCACTAAGCCTAAAATGTTGGACCTGGATTTTGGAAATTGGGGCATAGCCTTCCAGGATACTCAGGCTGAGATCCAAAGATTTTTTACAAAGCACTCAATATCACGCCATATGGAGGCCTGCGAGAAGCTGATGCTCGTACAAACACCATGTAGAGCAGCTCAAGTGAAGGGACACGAAAGCAAATCCTTGTTGTTTGACGCGTGCTTACTTGCTAAAGAATTAGGAGAGATCGAGCAGCAATGGGAGGTGATGGCCAGAGTGTGGGTAGAATTGATGTGTTTCGCGGCCATTAATTGCCCGCCCAACATACATGCGCAGCAACCAAGTAGAGGTGGAGAACTTTTGACTCACATTTGGCTACTGATGAACCATCTAGGTTTGGGAACGCAGTTCTCTGAGGAGGACAAGGAATATGCAGACACATCTGGTGTGAGCAGAGGAGAACAGACCTAAACTGTTTGTTGCTGGCTAAGTATATATCAAAAGTTGTGCCAGGTTTGAAGATTATGTTTATCAGTTAGGTTTGTTATAATTATGCTTGAACTTATCTTTGTATTATGATTTCATTAGGCTTATGAAATGTTTGTAGAAGGCTTAAAATCAAAAGTTGTTTCAAGGTCGAGAGTTAGGCTTGTCATACTTATGCTTGAACTTATTGTCATATTGTATTTTATTAGGCTTCTAAAATGCTTGTTGAAGGCTCAGAATCAAAAGTTGTTTCAGGGTCGACGATTATGTTTATTATTAGGTTTGTTGTAATTATGATTGAACTTATCTTCGTAATATGATTTCATGAGGCTTATGAAATGTTTGTAGAAGGCTAAGAATCAAAAGTTATGTTAGGTTTGAAGATTATGTTTTATAAGTTAAGTTTGTAATTATTCTTGAACTTATTTTGGCATTATGATTTTATTAGGCTTCTCTGTCAGTATCCCGATTAAGGATGGCCAATTCCCCGAGGGGACAGGACCCCACAGTGATTCGCCCGGAACGGGGCAGGGATGGGGAACAAAATTCAGGGATGAAGACGGGGATGAGAATAAAATCTTATCCCTGAAACTTAGCGGGATGGGGACGGGGAAAGCACTCCCCACCCCCGTCCTCGCATATATATGTATATATATATGTGATTTCATATATATTTATAAGTATATAATATACTATGAAAATTATTTTTGAAAGTAAGTGCATCCATGAAATGAATTTTAAAACTATGAGGAATAGACAAAAAATGATAATTTTATATTTTTTTTATTGTTTCAAATTTTTTTAGCTTAAGTGTTTTATAAATGTTTAGTTTTGAGAGTTTATAACATTTTGATGAGACCTTTAATAGTTTTATTTTTTAAGATTTTATTTACATATATTTAGAAGTTGGTTTATTTATGAAATCTTTGGTTCTAAACTAAATTTATGGTGCATTTCTATTTTATTGTTTGTTTTTACTTTATTGTATTTTCAAATATATATTTATAATAGATGGGGAAGGGGACGGGAATGGAGGAAGCCCCTCTGACAAGGATGGGGATGATTTTGTCGCGGGATGGGGACTGAAAAGTATTCTCTGGCCTTGCCCGCCCTGTTGCCCTCCCTAATCCCGGTAGCTTCTACATAGGCTTGATTATGTTGTGCATTTCAGTGGACTTTGATTTCATAATACATCGGATTTTTGTAAAATTCCCTCTATGATCTTCTCTTCTCTTCTCTTGTTCATTCTTTTTCTTCTCTCTTTCCAATAATTTCATCTTCTATGCTTCCGACATTACTTAAACTACAAGAACTTAACTACCTTATATGCTAATGTTACCTAACCTGGGAGAAACCTTCGGCTTTTTTTTTTTTTTTTTTTGCTGCCATATATTGCTGTAACATGAATGCAACATGAAACAATCAAACCAGCCCACCCTCGCCCTAGAATACAAAGGTATGAGAACCAAGTTGTTATATGCAATGATTGTTGGAAGGTGGCTTGAAAACCCATGTTTTGGGTACTCTTTTGAGGCTTAATTTTGAGTGAGACATACGTCGTATTTGTGTCAAATTTAAGTAGATTTGCAATCTCCTCTGTGAAGAGATCAAAATGATACATTTATATGTGTTGAGTATGTGTGACCTAAAAGTTCCACAAAGGATAGACATGAAATTATAAATAGGTTTAAAAGGACTTGAGTTTCTTCTCCTAATAGATTAATCTTTTAGGATGAAACGCCAAGGATCCCAATAATATGTTGAATATGATGAGTAGGTGAATGAGAATTGACTCTCAAAGTGCAATCAAGATATTGGAGAAGTTGGAAAAAAATAACTTGTAAAACTCCAAGTCCCACGTGGAAAAGAGATGAAAGCTCATGCGTGTTTATATGGGATTACACATTTTTTGGCAACAAGAAAATAAGTTCAGTGGTTTTCTCTTGCGCGCGCAAGGGTTGCAAATCTCGGATCAGCAAACCAAAGCACTTACCGACTCTATGCAAGCTTAGTTTTTGCTACATGCTTTTTTTTTTTTTTCCCCCTAAATTTAATTCGGCAGTTTATTTTGGATATAACCACTGTTAAATGTAAAATTATTCCTCCCTGTAACACAGATTCCAGCAGCGAAAATGGTGTAGTTCTGGTTTATTTCCGGAATTAAGAATGAAACAACCAAAGGTCTCCTCCACAGTTTATAAATAGGCTTCATTCCCACATATTAGAACACAGAGAAATCTAAGGCTTATCTCTAGTTTGTTCTTGTGTTTTTCTTTTTATTTCTTTAGTGCGTTCTAGGTTTCCAATGTGATAGAGCTCGTGTAAATTTTCTGAAAGTATGTTCGTTGTGCTTGTTCGCTACTTGTAACTATTGTATCCTGAAAGACGGATGTCCGTTCTCAACCTCTGGCACTGATGGTGATTGGATGAATTTGTTTTAAGGAAATTGGACCTCAGTTCCTCATCAACGTTTGTGTTACCAATTTCTGATTTCTTTTCAGTTTACTTTTGTTGCTAATAGATTCTATGTCGTTTACAGTTTTGTATTGGTATTTTGTTCACATATTGCAGATTAAGGTTTTCTTAATGTCCATTTTCTGTTAGTCGTTGTATTATTGTATTTTTCACCTAACAATGAAAAACGAAGATATGATGGAGGCCCCATTCTTGCGTTTCAAAGCAATTTTCAATCGCAGCATTGTACAACTGCAAACAAAAACAAAAACAAAACAAACATTTTTATGATTTTTTGATAGATTTAACATTAAAAAAATGTAGTCATACATGACCTGTAAAATACCTTACCTTGGAAAGTATTCCGTATACAAATATGAATATCAAAAATAATAAAACATAGTTAATCAATAAAAAAGAGTAAGGTTGTTTATAAAAAATTTTAAAAAAAAAGTATAGAAATAAAAATAAAGGGTCAAATTTATTGGGCACATATTGGATATTAATTCTCAATGGAGGCAAAATAGAAAAATCACAATTTTTTTAAGGATTTAAAAATTTAATTAAAAAAAAATCAGTGGAGTGACTGCACTCACTTAACCCTTAATAGCTATGCCATTGATCCTATTATATCAATACATTTTGTGTGAAATTAATGCAATCTGTTACATTCAATTGGTAAATAATGGAATTTCTCCCGTTTTTGTTCTGTACAAATTTTTTCATCAATTACCTATTTCTTCTTCTTCTTTCTTTTTTTTTTTTTTTTTTTTGGAAAATTGAGATTTTGTTTCACAAGAAACAAAATATAGAAGATACAAATGGTCCTAAATACAAAGGAATTCGATCCGAATCAAAGATTGAATCCATCAGCAAAGACTAAAATAGCACATGGGTGAATACAAGTATCAAGACTCAAATAGGGAAAGACCCGCTCAGTACATAAACTTCTAGCTTGACTATTGCTCGTTAAACAACACCAAAACAGTTGATGGATTAGTCCAACCAACTGAGACCAACCCCCACGTAATGGGGGCACTCACACCACAACATTTGATAACAAACAGATGGGAGACACAAGTGGAGGACATTATTACCAAAGCAAAAACACTAGAGTAAGTAAAAAAAAGCACACCAAAGGAGTGAAAATATCAACACCCTTATTACAACAAAACAAAAGAAAGACCCATCGGTAACAAACCATTGGCCATTGAATGGAAGTCAGATTTGAGCGGAACCACTCAAAAGGACAATCCACCTTCAAGACAAGTTAGATCCATCTCAACAAATGCACCGCTCCACACAGCCACCATCACAAGAAAGCCGACGTTGAGACGAGTTCGGGGACTGAACTTTAGGGTCGGAAGCCCGATGACGTGTACCAAAGCTTATGCCAAACACTGTAACCTTTTTTTCGTATTCAGAGAGAGAAAGAGGAGAGCATATCTCTTTTTTTCCTTTTTTTTTTCATTGTATGACATATATTTCAAAAAAAATTAAAAATTAAAAAAATTAAAAAATTAAAAAGTACTAAAAGGCTGCATTAATAAAACAAAAAAAAAAAAAAAACGAAACTATTGAAACCACTCATCTTAAAATTTTTTTTGTCTTTTTCCCAAAAAGTTTTTGTCTTTTTCCCAAAAAGTTTGTCTTTTCTGAAAATTCAAAAAAATTTATTATTAAAACTTAAAAATCTCAACTCAAACTACTCCACCAAATACCCCTTAAACTAATTGTAGATAGCAAATTTACTAGCGTTTGAAAAGGCACAACAAAAAACTATTTTAGTAGCGCATTCGAGTGAAGTAAGATGAAAAATTAATTAGGAGGTGCTCTGATAAAGAAGTATTTAAGAGAGCAGCATGAAGGGGGGAAAAGTAGGGATACTTTAAATATATATATATATTTTAATATGAGCAAAAAAGAAACAAACAAAAGAAAAATAAAGAGACGAAATAAAGAAGAAAAAAAACTGGTTAACTTGTCCCCTTGCTTCTTGGAACCTGTTTTCAAACTCGCAGCCATAGAAGGCTAGGGTGTTAAATATAGTCAGAGGTAAGTGTTCCTACTCGGGTTACCTCTAGTAAATCCGGAGGTTCCATAGCCGCCGGGGCAATCGATGCATTGGTTCGCGTCTTCGCGTCCTTCCTCCACCTATCTTTCAGCAATGACAAAAAAGATATGACGACACCGAATACGTTCAGTCTTAAATAGCATGCAACCGCATCAAAATTTTTATTGTCCAAGTTTGAATAGAGGACCTGAGGGCGTCTCTCTCCCGAAGCGAAACTTGGACAATCTAAAAATCTTGTATTCATGAGTGTGATCGCAACCAGAAATTTAGTAAGTTGTATATGGCAGCTACTTGTTTGTTGTTAATTCAGTGTGTCTTTATATTCTGAATTCCCGTCTCAATTTGCGGTACGAAATCGCGCATAAGATGTTTGCCATGGAGAAAAATCCCTCACGATACCATTTCATCATCTAGTCATAAGTCATCTTTTCTTTTCTTTTCTTTTTTTTTTTTTTTTGTTCAAAAATCCCTCGCGATACCATTTCATCAAAATTCCCTCAAGATTATATTCCCAACCCCAAATAACATATCCTATATTACTTACCATTTGCAATCGAAATGGTTACTATCTCCAAAATAATAATAATAATAATAATAATAATAATTAAATCGATTTGGTCTCAATGGAGGAACTATGGCATACCTTACAACGGAAGAATGCCTACTTTCCCTCCATTTGATTTAGCAATTCCAACGTCGTTCGCAAGGGTGGAGCCAGAAATATAAATTCAACGGGTGTGTACACCAAAATTTTGCTTTCAAAATAAAATAAATTTTAATGAAGGCTATGTGAGATTTTTTAATTTTAATGCATTTATGTGAGAATTTTAAATTTTAGTGGGAGCAAAGCAGTAAAAGTATAAATTTTTATAAAACTAATTTTAATAGAGATTATATGAGAATTTTTTATTTTTAGTGGGGACAAAGAGTGGACTGTATGAGAAAATTTTATTTTAAATAGGGAAAACTGTATAAAAAAAAAAAAAAAAATTTACGAAAATTTAAAAGAACAAAAATTTTCAGTGGAGCTCCCACTCGCATCCCCTTTAAATCCGCCACTGCATTTGCTCTCAATTTTTTCGGCATTGATGACCTTCCCACGATCACCTCACTATTTCTCATGTTTAGGGTTTGATTTCCATGATCCCCTTCTGCTTTTCTCATTTTTTTTGCTTTTTAATCTCGTCTTTTTCAATACGCAAAAGCCATTAAAACATTACTTTAAATAAATAAATAAATAAAAACCTTTTTTAAATCAGCCGGTTGCTAAACGGTAAAACATTGCCCGTTGATGTCACCCAATCTAACGCTTAGTATTTTGTGTGGGAAATTTCCCCCCTTTTGAAAGTGGTGGGGGTTTGTAGAAGTGCCTTAATTAATAACAGGCCAAGAAGGATAATTAAGCAGCTTTTATACTAAAGTGCATATATAATAATGATAATAAAAGACCAAGAAGAATAATAAAGCTCCTTTCTTATTTAAAAAAAAAAAAGGAATAATTAGGCAGTTTTTTTTACTAGAGTGGATGTATAGCAGTCATCATATTGTTGCTGCACTTGCAAACCATGACCAGCTTTTGTTCACTACTTAACATTCGACTCTCCTTGAACTGATTAGATCACAAGCCAGATCCAGTTCCTTAGTTCCTTAAGTTCCTCATTCAGGTAAAGCCTCAAGCAAGTTTATAATTATTTTATCTGTCTTCTAATGTATATATATTTGAACGTATATATATTTGAACGTTTATATATTTGAACATATATATCTGTCTTCTAATATTTGCAGACGTGTCTGCATAACTTGTAATAATTTTGCTTTCACTTCTCTCTCTCTCGGCTGCTTTAATTTCTTGTCCCTTAGAGTTGAGACAGGGTTGAATTTTGTCAAGCTAAATAAAGACAAAATACTATATAATTGGTCCAATCTATCCTATACTTTTCCTACCCTTACAAGTTAAATTTTAAAGTAAATTTCCATAATTTCTATAAATTTTTTGATATTTTCGTTGATATAAATAATTGCTTTGAAATTTTCATAAAATTAGATTATCGATATTTCCACCTATACTGATATTTTGATCCTTGGCTGTGAGCTTCTTGTACCTTTTCTTTTATTCCATTGTCGTTCTACGACTTCAAATTTGTTTTGCAGTTTTCATGTTTTGTTGTCGTTTGCTACTTTTATTGTCGCATGCAAGTTTTGCTGTCATTTTAAGCATTTTGATCTGTTCTTTTTAAAAAATTGGGGGGTCGTCGTTTACCTTTTTAATTGTCATACAAGTTCATTTGTTGGGTTTCTTTAAAGTCGTATAAAAATTTTACGTTGTTTTTTTTAATTTGAACCTTTGTTGGTTAAAAATTGGCATCAAGAGTAATTCAATTCGAAGAAAAAAATAAATAAACAACCACAAATGTATGCAATTTTTTAAATATGTTCGCTTTGATATAAGACTACATCATCATAATGCTGGAGCATACTTGAATTTGGGAGGCGGCCTATGTGACTTGGGCCTCAAAGAAGTGTCTGAGCCTATCCATTAGGTGTGCCTATGGATTCATAAGGGATTTCTTGAAGTAAGAGCCTAAACGGATAATGCTTGGGATAGATTCACAAGTCTGATAATGGATGATGTTTAAAAGAGTTGATTGCACCTCTCTCGTCAGTTGCAACTTTTGGGAGGAATGATTACGTTACTCCTACATCAATTGGTATCAAAACAAGAGGTCACAAGTTTAAGTCCACATGGGTGCACCTTGAAAGGAGCATTTTTCTAAGAAGAGGAGAATGATACAGGAGCATACTTGAACTTATGAAGCGGTCTATGTGGCTTGGGCCTCGAAGAAGTGCCTGAGCCCACCCGTTAGGTGTTCCTACGGATTCTTAAGGGACTCCTCAAGCAGGGCCCAAACGGATAGTGTTTGGGGGTGAATTCTCGAGTCTGATAATGGGTGATGATTAAAGGAGCTGATTGCGCCTCTCCCACAATTTTAACTTTTGGGAGGAATGGTTGGGTTACTCTTACGTCAAATTCACTATGATAATTAAAAAGTTTAGAAGAAAAATCACCCACTATTTTTTTCAACAACAAGAAGAAGACATGATAACAACTCAAAATATTCTTTATGCTCTTGATTTTGCAATAGCAAGAGCATATTCGAGACATGAACACTGTTATATTTTCTCTGCATTATTTCAACAAACCAAGTAACTTCAACCATCGTGGATTTATATTCACCAATTGTTTCAAAATCCTACGATCACAGGTGTATCCACTCATACTGTGCTTTTGGCAACATTATATCGCTTTTGTGATCACATCCTTCTAAATTTTATCCAATGACAAACAGATCATAAGATGTATTCAACTTTTAATGTTTTGAATCAATATCTCTGCGGATATGAGATATATCATGATAGCAGAATTAATCAACAGGTAAAAATGAACAAGCAGTTTAAATATACTGATAACCAAATTAAATATTTAAGAATGCTAATAAACAGTTCTTTGTTAATTAAATGACTGCAACAGTATGAAAATTGAGGACAAATACATAATATAAAATATCAAGAACAAAAGAGTTAGATCATAATCTTTGCATAAATTAGATAACAGTACGAGGAGCAATAAAATCACTATAATTAAGTGTGAGAAATTTATCTACGCAATATGTAAAGTACATATCAAATTGTTAGTCAACAGATATATAGCGTTAGAAAGTTTTTGTAATCGAATCGAATAGAATCATAAGATATAACATAACTAATAAAACTTATCTCTATATTGTCATAATAATTAGAGACTCGTATTGATAACATATTATGAATTGGGGTATAATATAGAATTATTATAGAAGTAAGATGAAAAAATAGCAATATAGAGAAATCAAAACATGGAGAACCAAAGTTTTCTCATATTTAGCTCATTTTTCTTTCTTTTGATCTCTCATTTACACCTCTCTTTATTCTTCTCTTGTTATTTCTCCTCACACTACTCTGATAAATCTTCTTCACATTGTTGTGTGTGTCTCTCTCTCACTCACGGCTTCTTTTATTTTCTTCCGACTCTTCTTTTGATCTCTTCACCTTGCACTATTACAAAGAAGAGGAAGCCTATTCATAGGCATAGAAGCTGCCGAGCCATATAATTAATGCCAACAACTTGGCAACTTGATGAGATAAAGCCACTAGCTTTAGTCTCATTATCTTCAAAGTAGCTTTTATCTTGCAGCTTCCATGTAGTGGGAGACTTGGTGGGTATGGCATCCACAAAAGAAAGCTTTTACAACAAGACCAAAGAAGAATAAGCAGCCTTTAAAAAAAAAAAGGGAAAAAAGGAAAGGAAAGGAAAGAAAAGAAAAGAAAAAGAAAAAGAAAAAGAATAAGAATAAGAATAAAAATAGAATAAGCAGCCTTTTATACTTGAGTGGATATATAGCAGTAGCTATTGTTGCTGCACAGTGCCAAGAATGACCAGCTTTTTTCACTACCATCATTATATTCTACTTTCCTTAAGCTGGTTAGATCACAAGCCAGATCCAGTTCATTATTAGTTCCTTGAGTTCCTGAATAAGGTAAAGCCTCGAGCAACGTCATAATTCCTTATCTTTCTTCTAATATATTTATAGGCATATATGTCTGCACTACTTGAAATTTTATATATATATATATATTATATCTCTCTCTCATCTCAATATTATTTTGACAATTCTTAAATTTATTCATGAATTTTTAATATTTAACATTTTTTTTGTAGTTAAATTCTTAAATTCAGATGACATGATATGATACTATTACGAAAACATCCAACAAAATAGGAAATTCAGAACAATATATCTCCACTTTATTTTTTCTACCTTTACATGTTAAATTTCTCTTCGTAAGTTGTATTTTAGTCAGATAAATTATCCACACAAAGTTTTCTTTTTGTTTTTAATTAATTAATTAATTAATTATATAAGGAGAGGGGATCTCAAGTTCCAATTCTACACTTTTACTATTGATTGTCCAGTTTTTATTAGGTCATGGATTCCATAGATTAACTTATTAAGAAAAGTAATCTAAATCTTTTTAACTTCGTTATCAATTATATTATATTTCTAAATATATGTCTAATTAATATGAAACTTTTTGTCATACTCCTAACAGTTTGAGTACAAAGCTCAGGCTAGATTAATTGTTAAAGTACAAAATCAGGTTTTAATCTGAGGCTTTATGTGATGGGATTACAATCATAATCAGGAGAGTTCGCTCTGTTTAGATCGCATGTCCATTTTCAGAAAGGATAATTTTCTTATTTTAAATGAGAAAGTTTTTCATTTGATAATTAATTGCTAGCACGACGGATTTTTGAAAAAACCGTCGTGGTATCTAATTTTTATTTAAAAAAAAAATACCGAAATTTTTTTCAAAATTTTAGTTGAGATACCACGACGGTTTTTTTAACCGTCGTGGTATCTCAAGCTACCAAGACGGTTTTTTGAAAAAACCGTCGTGGTATCTAATTTTTTTTTATTTTAAAAAAAAAATACTGAAATTTTTTTCAAAATTTTAGTTGAGATACTATGACGGTTTTTTTAACCATCATGGTATCTTAAGCTACCACGATGGATTTTTGAAAAAACCGTCGTGGTATTTAATTTTTTTATTTAAAAAAAAATACTGAAATTTTTTTCAAAATTTTGGTTGAGATACCACGACGGTTTTTTTAACTGTCGTGGTATCTTAAGCTACCACGACGGATTTTTGAAAAAACCGTCGTGGTATCTAATTTTTTTATTTGAAAAAAATATTGAAATTTTTTTTAAAATTTTAGTTGAGATACCACGACAGTTTTTTTAACCGTCGTGGTATTTCAAGCTACAACGATGGTTTTTTGAAAAAATCTAATTTTTTTTATAAAAAAATACCGAAAATTTTTCTTAAAATTTTAGTTGAGATACCACGACGGTTTTTTAACCGTCGTGGTACCTTAAGCTACCACGACGGATTTTTGAAAAAACCGTCGTGGTATCTCATTTTTTATTTTTAAAAAAAATTCCAAAATTTTTTTCAAAATCTTAGTTGAGATACCACGACGGTTTTTTTAACCGTCGTGGTATCTTAAGCTACCACGATCGATTTTTGAAAAAACCATCGTGGCATCTATTTTTTTATTTAAAAAAAACCCAAAATTTTTTTCAAAATTTTAGTTGAGATACCACGACGGTTTTTTTAATCGTCGTCGTATCTCAAGCTACCATGACGGTTATTTTGAAGAAACCGTCGTGGTATCTAATTTTTTTATTTTAAAAAAAATACCAAAATTTTTTTTTCAAAATTTTAGTTGAGATACCGACGGTATCTTAAGCTACCATGACAGTTTTTTTGAAAAAACCGTCGTGGTATATAATTTTTTTATTTTAAAAAAAAACCAAAATTTTTTTTTAAATTTTAGTTGAGATACCACGACGGTTAAACCGTTGTGGTATCTTAAGCTACCACGACAGATTTTTGAAAAAACCGTCGTGGTATCTAATTTTTTTAGTTTTTTAAAAAAATACCAAAATTTTTTTCAAAATTTTAGTTGAGATACCACGATGGATTTTTGAAAAAACCGTCGTGGTATCTAAGTTTTTTATTTTTATTTTTTAAAACCAAAATTTTTTTTAAAATTTTAGTTGAGATACCACGACGGTTTTTTTAACCGTCGTGGTATCTCAAGCTTCCATGATAGTTTTGCTATAACCGTCGTGGAAGCTTGAAGCTTCCACGATGGTTATATAAAACCTTCGTGGAAGCTTGAAGATTCCACGACGGTTATTAAAAACCGTCATGTAAGCATGGTCTTCGACGACGGTTTTTGAAAACTCTGTTCCGCTCTGTGTTTTTGTTGTATTTTCCACGACAGTTTTTTCAAAAATGGTCGTTGAAGCTCCATTGTGAAAGCTCCGTTCTGAAATCCACATTTTGTAGTAGTGATAACGGAAAAGGTTGGAAAAAACACTCTTTGCAAAACTTTTCCAATTTTCAAAATTGGATATATCATCCAAAGATGGGAAAGTTTGCCAAATAAGAAATTACTAGAATTAAATGATTATTCTTTAATTTGCTTCATGTTCATAGAGATGGTATGAAACAGAGATGGTAATGGAACATGGATTATTCCCTAACCCTCAAAATCATCTTCATCTCCATCCTCGTTCCCCTCTAGAGAGGGGCAAGATCAGGGGATTCCCTATTTAATATATATACATTATTATCAATGTACAAATTACGACAACCTAAAAAATATAATAATAATAACGTAGAAATTCGCATGAACTCATCATCACTTTAGACCAAACGAGAAATCATAACGCAAAAATGTCTCATTAAAATATAAAAAGTCCGAAAACTGAGACAATCAATAGGATAAGCTAAATAGTTTTAGTTATCTATGGTTACTGACTGGTAATTACCTTTCTTTAACCATCTTTTTTTAGTGAAAAATATGTGATTAGTAATTACCCTTTTTTCACTAAAAGTAATCTAATTAAGTTAAAATGTAATATATTTATATACACATAGTATATATACATATATATATATATATATATATATGTAGCCTATGTAAATCGGGGAGGAGATGGGATGGGATGCTTCTCGATCTTTGCCCCCGTCCGATTTTAATTTGAAAAAAAGACTTCGCCCCATTCCTCGCTTCCATCCCAAAATTTAATCTCGTATTCCCACTCCGCTCGGAGTGAAATCCCGCAGTCATCTTTTCATGTTCTGTCTTTAGATATTTGTAATTAGTTCGACTGTGGCTAACCTGTAGCTGCCATGGCCGAAGTGAGTGAAAGAAATAAATAGCAAAAGAAAACGTGGAGATGGCACTAATTCGTGTTTACAGATTGCATTTGTCTCAATTTGTTCATTAAGTCATTATCTCAGACATGATAAATTTTTTAAAGGTCTCAAGAAACGTTAACTAAAAAATTTTTTTTTTTAATAAACCTGTTGACCACGCCTAACCTATTTAAATTATTATATTATATAAATAATTGATACAGGTTATGACTTATTTAACACAGTAAAGAACACATATGTTGATCAATTTATCTTTTTCTTTTGAGTTAAAACAAGTGATCGAGTATAAATGTACATTACAAATTTTATTTTATTTGCATCTAATTAATCGTACTTTTATTTATATTTTAGATCATATAATATTTAAGTTGCAATTGACACATATCATCTTATCGGCTCGTGTTAATTAATTGTAGACATATCAATCCGAACACAATTCATTTAGAAATCATGTCAACCTATTTTTCGTTTAAAACTTATTTAAAATGAACCCAAACCCGTTTATTCAATGTGGATTTTCAGTTGTTTTTGTTTTTCTGATCTGCTGTCGTTTATTATGCATGCTTTTCTATTATTATAATTATAATTATAATTTATTATTTTTATTTTTATTTTTATTTTTAAATTTCTGATCAGCTGCACAAAGTTATATGTCCGTTATTAGTTTGTTTTCATCATTAACGTATTATCTTCATGATTTATATGGAGTGACTCTTGGTCATGGCCCTGTGTTTGTATGCAGTTTTGCCCAGATTCGTAACACAGATCAGAATTAAGAAGCAAATATATGGAGCTACTAATTCCAGAAGCGCGAACCAATAAGCTATGGGATTTATGGAATCTTCGGATTTGCATTCTGTTGAGCTTCTTGCTACAGGCTTTCTTATTGTCGTTCGCGTCGAAGAGACCGCGATACAAATCGATCTGGATACAACTGTTGATCTGGTCGGCGTACTTGCTTGCAGACTGGATTGCTGTTTATGGTCTTGAAGTATCCAAACTTGCCCAATTTGATCCTTTTAACTTCGAATGAACCTTGGCATCCAAAACACCTACAAAATACAAAACACAAATAAATACTTCAAAAATCTTAAGAAATCAATACTTAAGTATAGGACAATTGACATAAATTAATGTGAAATGAAAGAAAGATAAAGAGTGATGCGGATTTGGAAGTTTTGGAAACGAACTTAAAAAATATGGGTTGAAAACAATGTTCCAAATGACCCTTAGTCCTAGATTTTTTTGGTGTACGGATTTGGAATGGAAAGTTTAAATTAAAGTTGGTTTACTTTTAAATAAACTAATTATAATTATTATTGACTTTTAAAAAAAAAAAAAAACTAAAAAAAGCAAAAAATAAAACGAGCTTTAGGTTCAGACCTGAAACCTAAATGGTTAATTAGTATTTAGCATCAACGTTTTATCATTATTAAATACTCATGACTAAAATAAATATTTTATTACAAGTTTATTTGATCATAAGAAATTACTTTAAGTTGAAAATTAATATTTTTTTATTAAAATTTTTGTAGCTGAATATATACTATTGTATGAATAAAACAAGCGTACACAATGAAATTTAAAATATTAAAAAAATTTATGTTATAGACGATACCACCTCTTTCTATTGGAGGAAAAAAAAAAAAAAAAAAAGACACCAACTATTAAAATAGAAATGTCAAGTAATGTTAGGTGCCATTGTTGATTCACTGCATTGTTCAGCGGCGTAGATGTATAGGTCTCATTTAATGAAAAATAAGCTGCAGCTAGTGACGTGTTACATGCCACGTATAACGGAGCCGGTGCGGAGTTCCAAATTAGCATTCCTCTAGAGTTTTGATGGATTTTGAAGGATGCGGTTAGGTGGGGCACCGACAAAAATTTGAATGAGGCACAAATTTAAATTTACCATAAAAAAAAAATAGGACCACAAACAAAATTTTGTTTCTGTCCTGTCATGGAGGTACCCTGTGGAGACAACATACAGAAAATTTTTTTTCCTCTCTTTATTATTATTATTATTATTTTTGGTAAATTACTCACTTTCTATAGTGGAGGTCTGTTTTTATTAAATTCTGATTTTAAGTCAGATTTTTGTTTCTTTGGTTGCTTTCAAATTGCTCATTTGGTCTATATAATCATTCCAATTCATAAATCTATTAAATCATTAGTGTCTAGTTGTGTGAACGTCAAGTGAAGCGAAGTAAAACTGTAAGAAATTACTGTCTGTCAATTTAGTTGTTTTACACCCTTTTAAGGGGTCAAGGAACTTTTAATATTAATGAAAATAATAATATGAAAATTGTAGCGTCGTATATCAATATTTGTGTATCAAATGAGCAATTTATCCTAAATTTTTTTTTAAAGGTAAAATACTTTTCTATTATTACTTTTTTGGAATGACATTCTTTTAATATTTTGTTTTGAATTTACAAATCGAGTTTGGATATCTATATTTTATGGTAAAATTCGGTGTAGAATTAACATTAAGTTATGTCTGTAACTATTTTATTATATCGTATTTGCAATTGACATTGTTCTTTATTATTTAGTGACTTGTCTATAGAAAATTAGACGGATTGTTTTTCTAAAATTTACAAAACTTTTTTGCTCTCGTGTTAATTAAAAACGTAGAGGGAAAAAACATGTAGATTTTGTACCCCATTTTAATTTAAATAATAATTTTAAATGTGTCAAATTGAAAACCCAAAAGGGAAAAGTAACATTCTAAAATCTAACCAAAGCTGCAATCATAACTACACAGAACATCAAACAATCCACTTGCACAATGCAATGTAAACCAAGATACAATAACAAGACACCTTAAACAGTCTTTAGAACAAAGAAACAGTCATAAGACACTTATTAGTTTTTCGAACGAAAAATAAAACGATACAAGACAATTTATAGTCTTTAGAACACAAAAATAAACGATCCACAAGACACTTGACAATTTTAGCACCAAAAAAAAAAAAAAAAGGAAAAACAAAAACAAAAAAGGACTTAACTTACCATGACAAACGGATTAATGCAAGCACAGCTCGACGTGGACGAAAAGCAGTCATCTGCAATTGTTACATTTACGACTCATGAAAAGCCGTTCATTTCGTTTGAGACACCTTGCATTCAGTAAAGAACAACTCCTCAAAAACTTTCATGTGTGAAGATTGTAGAGCTATGGCGATCCTTAAGCTTCCGTCGTTCTCAGCGTTGCGACAAATATAAGCTTGCCCCTCAAACCTAAGATCTCCCGGCACCATGTGTAAAGCGCGACCCCAACCAAAATCTATATCATGGGTTGGGAACTTAACCCAACTAATAATGGCTAAGTTTGGAGACTTGTGGATATGAGGCCCATAGCGAGCGGTCAGCATCTGAGATTGCTGCTCCACATAGTCGATGGTCGATCTTATGTAATCGTTGTCCATTCGCACCAAAGTTTCATGAATTTTATTTGCAGCATACGACAATGGTTTTGATTTAAGATGACCAACTACGGCAGTCGACAAACCTCGGAAGATTGCATTGCCAAAGTAACCATCTGGAAGTGGGGGTTGCAATCTGGAGAACCTTCCACTGACCGGATAGGACAATTTGGTTTCTTCATTATCCGGTGTTGCCCGTGCTATGCAGGCACATTTCCAAATGTGAGCTGATAAAACTTCAAATGTGCTGTAATTGAACGCTTTGCCATCTTCATACAATTCCTTAGCCTTTTCTTTCAACACATGAAGTTGTTCCTTGGTTACTCTCAGAATTGAAACCTTGACACTCTCAGTCTTGGCACCGAATTCATGAGATTTTGTGTTTTGTGGAGTGGCGTTCTTGTCTGGAGCTTGTAATTGGTACTCAGGGCGATTAGGTACGGATTGAGGAAGGTTACCAGAACGAAGTAGCGTTCTATCAAAGTAGGGCGGAATTGCTAGGCCACGACCACGAGCAAAACCAGCCCAAGTGTCCATGAACTGGAAAGCAGAATATCCATCTACGACAAAATGATGTATGCCAAAACCCAGTGACACTCCTCCACATTTGAAAGTAGTAACCTGCAGAGATCAACCCACCCATGAATAAAAATTTTTAAGTTCTGCTTAAGTGGCATTTTAACTTTTAGCATAGATGAAATAGCCAATGGTGCTCAAGTATTCAACAAATTATTTAAAAACCAAAAAAAAAAAAAAAAAAGTGCAAAACTTTATATTCTCACTGTGGATTATCACTCCTGTCAATCTAAACATCTTGTTAAAAATCTAATGTTGAGGAAGAATAATAAACACAAAAATTAATTGATTCTTAAAGCATATCAAAAATTTTGCATGATAGGTTGACCGAACTCTTAAAAGGATTTTATTAATAATTATTAGAAACCTAATAAAATATATAGCATTCAAGGCTATATAGAAAATTAGCAGTCTAATCTTACTCCAATTTAAAATACTGATCCTATCTAAACATTTAAAGATAAATATGATTCCTAGAATTCAAACTTCCTAAAATAATTCATATAAATATAATCTTCTAGAAATTCAAATTGAGCTGAAATCATTGAAAAAAAAAAAAAAAGATAAACTTTTAGTTTCGTTTTATTCTTTTACTGCCTCAAAAACTAATGGTGAATGCCAATACTACAGAAAAGTGGTTTTTTTTTTTTTTTTAAGGGCACATTCTTCCAAAACATTTCGGCAGAAGTGCAAACAAAGCACACTAGTTTTCTCCCTCTAAGTAAACAAATTGACAGTTTTACCAAGGAGGGAAGGTTCACAGATCTGACGACCTTATTTGTCTCTCCTTGACCCCACTGAATTGAAGTACCAAGGACATGATAAATATACATAAAAATGATCATCGTACACTGAATGATAAAAATACATTTCACCAATTAAGTAAAATATATGAAAATTAATCTAATATAGGTACATTACATTCACAATGCATTTATGATAAGAATACAACAGTGTCAAAAGGAGTTTTTAGAATGTATAAAGATATTTAAGAAGTGATGACATTTAAGGGGCTTGTTTGCTTCATCATCTCATTTCAACTCAAACTGTATTTTTTTTTATCTTTTTCTCAAAAAATTTTTGTCTTTTTCTCAAAAAGTTTTTTGTCTTTTCTGAAAATTCAAAAAAATTTACTATTACAACTAAAATATTTCAACTCAAACTAACGAACCAAACGGACCCAAAAAGTTTCTTCAATTATTTTTAATATATCATGTATATGTCCCTCGATCTCTATCAACTATTTGTTCATGTATAATAAATTATGAATGAAGAAACAAAATAAAAATTAAAAATGATCAATTTTATTACAATAAAATAGGTTAACAAATATTGAGAACTGATACTTTATGGATATTTGGTCAATATTTCAGGGATACTTTGTAGAAAATATACTATACCCATGTTTTCATATCGATACTTCCAAAATACAGAAATTTTCGTGGAAATGTCGATTTTTCAACCCTTTAAAAAAATGCTCTAAACATTATAAATACATATAAAATATGTTGTATGTTACAATTTCCTATTTTGATTATTGTTTTATTGGCTGTGGCAAAAATAATCCACACTCAGTTTTTTTGATGTGGCATTATTATCAGTAGATAAGGAATTTACAATACACTCATTTTTAAGTACAAAAAACTCACTTTAGGTACGTGTATTTTTCTACGACATAAACTCTGAAAACAACATAATAGCTAATTAATTAGATCTGGTTTGGCAAGAAGTAAGTGTTGAGATTTGATATGATTGTCAAATATTGATTAAAATTATTCTTTCCTATTTATAGATTGATTAATCGTAATATAGGAGATTTAGATTTATTTGTATTAATTTTCATATTAGAAAATATGATTTCTTGATTATACAAGATCCGATATATATCTTTGGGTAACTTATAATGATATGAGAATCTATTTAAAGTACTCTTTACTAGTAAATCTTCACTCTAGTCCGTGGATGAAACCACGTTAATAAAAACGTCTCCTTTTCTTATATATCTTTTAGTCTAGTATTTATTTATAGTTTCTTTTTTCAAGAGAAAATACGTATCAAAGTATCAAAAAAGAAGCAAGTACATAATCATATTGACGTTTATATATATACCTGGACTACCAGAAAGGGAAATGAAG
Source organism: Ficus microcarpa (assembly GCA_025413485.1). NCBI lineage: Eukaryota > Viridiplantae > Streptophyta > Magnoliopsida > Rosales > Moraceae > Ficus > Ficus microcarpa. The sequence continues at coordinate 8,399,409 of CM046385.1, read as the reverse complement.
AGATTCCACCGGAGAGATCTACTGTAGGAACAAGCTTCTTGGTACGCTTCTCTAAGGGTGCAAAATCTCCGAGGTCGTCGAGGAAGTTAGTGGTTTCAGCCTCGATAAAGAGGACACCCTCCTCGTTGCAATCGATCTCGGGGCGGCCATTGTTATCACTCCTGAAACGGCCCGCCATGGGATAGAAAGGGATGAGGACCTTCCTCAGGGCATCCTTAAGGACTTCAGCATCAAAGAAGTTTTGATGAGCTCCAGTGTTTTTGAAGATGTAGTAGCACGGGTTGTGCTCCGGCTTGGTTACCAGATCTACGCTAGTTAACGGAATCACTTGCCGAGGTGTCTTCTCCGACGGCTTCACCATTGTTGTCTTCTTCACGTTGATCGTCAACATCATGCAAATCCTTCCGAAGATCACTAGTTTTCCTTTCTTTTTTTCGGCTAAAAGGATGATCAGTAAAAGAAATGTATTTTAAATTCAAGCAGAAGATATAGAACTTAACTAAACTAAAATGGAGTCGAAACAATCGAGTAATGAAGAGAAATATTTATACATAAATGAGCAAATCTCAAATCGTTAATTTATTTATGTACCGACCCATTTTCTCTCATTGTGCAAACATAACAAGGCTAAGAATTACCTTCAATGCAGCTTAATTACTCACTAGAAACTTTCAAAAATCCAAAAAACAAAAAACAAACAAACAGTTCTTGGTTTTGAAAGGACTTCTTTTTTCCCAGAAAAAGAAAAACGAAAATTATTATTTTCTGAGAAAATTTTTGTGCAGACTGCCGATTGGGATTTGGTGGGAGTAATAGTTACACGACAAGAACGTTTTTCCTCAACTTCTACATTACTTAATATACTAAAAGGACGTGGAATCTTACTGTTGAGTAAACAATAATTACACAGTGAATTTATGTTTCTGTCCTCCAAAATAGAGGCTGTCCTTGGACCAGCACAATAAATGCCCATTTTGCCCCTCCCAAGAATGCTCTACCCATTGTTTTCTGAACAGTACTTCACTGTTCATTATACAGTGAATTTACTATTCATTGTACAGAATTATACAGTGAATTTACGTTTTTTTCTCCTCCAAACCAGCGGCTTTTTTTTTTTTATAGATATATGTTTGTTTGTATATATAACTCGGATACTTTAATATAAAAACAAATATGTGTACTTTAATATTACAATAGTAAATATTAAAAAAAATACTTAATGTAATTATAATCTATATCTTAATCAACTGCTTTTATTATATATTATTCAATTTTTTCTATTTTTGTTTTTTTTCTCTCTCACGTACGTGTTATTTCTATATAAACGTACGGAAATCAGACTCGTTATTTCTGTATATTTGGACCCGTGGATTCGCTTGTAGAAATATCACTTTTATTAAAGCTTTTATTGTCCGTTTTTAACCGACATCTAGGCCTAAAATTCTTGCACCGTACACATGAGTCATTAACGAGCTTTATAGGAAAAGCCTTGGGATTTGGTGGGAGCGATAGTTACACGCCAAGAACGATTTTCCAGAACATCTACATTATTTTTTATATACTAGTTATCAAATACGTACGATACACGCACGTATAAAACTGTAATTGTAGTTTTTATAATGTATAATATAAACAACGTGATGAAAATAAATAAATAATTCATTAATTCAAAAATAAAATACAATAATAATTATCTAAATTCAAAAATTACATTTATATTATGATAGACTTAATATTTATTACATAAAACACATAATAATATTATTTATTTTGTTCTTTTACAATATTTACAGTATCCATTATGTTATCTAAAATCAAAATTTTATATCATTCTATTGCAAATGATTATTTAAAATAATAATAATCTCATAATATGTTTTTGAAGACTCATTATAATTAATTAAGGATATTAGAGTTATCAATGATATAATACTACTTTAAGTGAGAAAATTTGGGACGTTGAGCTTTTTATAAGGAGAAAAAAAAAAAAAAAGAAAGAAAATAAAAAAGTTGCAGAAAGAAGTATAAAAAAAAATTGAAAAAAGACAAGCCAGAAATTTAAGAAAAATAATAAAATATAAGTAAAACAAAATAGAAAGGGGATAAGAAAAAGGTAACAACAGAAAAGCAAAATATGGAAAAATGACATCAAAAAAAATAGTTTCCTAAAAGCAAAAACTTATGCACTAAAAAATGACCAAATTTATTATCATAAATTTTCACCAAAAAAATAAAAGTCAAGCCATTCAAGGCCCCTTAAAAAAAAAAAAAAAAAAAATTTATTAGTTTTTCTTGTTGCATGAGGCTCCGATAGTATTACTACGTTTTCGCTTGTGGATGGTGGTTCATGGCTGAAGCAACTGGCCGGACTCTTTCTTCAGCTTGTGTTTACCATTCATAGCTTCAATCTGCTCGTCGTTTTAGGAATTTACGGGGCTACTGCTCCCCACGATTCTGGTGTTTTTAGTAGGAGTCATCAAGTGTGGTGAGAAAGTGAAATCTCTACTTACTGCAAGCTTACGGTTTTGGCATTCTGTTGCCCAAACCAAACCCTGGTCCTGACAATGAAGAGGCCCTGGCAAAACACGGTTCAACGACACCACCACCGATTGGTGCCCACATGGTCGAAATCCCAACAGATGAGCACGGTTCAACAACACCAACAACGAGTGGTGGCCAGTTGGTCCAAGTGCCAACAGATGAACCAATGAAAATGACGCAAGTTAACCCGGACGACTCTGAAACAGAACTTAGTGACATTCAGTTACTGCAAGAAGCATTTTTAAATTTCAATGTTTTCAAGGTACTCTTTGCTGGCTCCTCCGTGAGTTCCAAAGATCGAGCGAATAACCATGAGTATTTTCTGAGACTTAATTGTGCCAAAGCTTTTAGATCAATCGAGTTCGAGCTCATCTTCTTGCATGATCTTCTCCATACAAAAGCGGCCATGACACAGAGCAAGGTTGGAATCACCTTACGAATAATTTGTTTCTCTTGTGTCTTGTGTGCCTTTGTATTGTTTTTAAGAGTTGAGAAGTATGGTTATGCAAGGTATGATGTCTATATTACTTACTTTTTGCTCCTTGGAACCATAGCCCTTGACATCATATCTGTCATTAAGCAATTCATTTCTCACTGGAACTTCATTAACCCCGCCATACCATTGACGAGTAACCATGTCCCAGCATTTATTTTGAAACGAAAACGATGGTCTAGGTCAGTCTTCCGGTATGATATGATGAAGTATTGCATTAATAAACATCAAAGGCGAGTACTCTACAGTTTGGCTGGCAGTTTCTGTCATGTTCAGAGATATATAGACAAGCTAGCAACGCTTTGGTTTTCTTCCTTGGTTCCTATCACCGAACATCTGCAGGGACTCATTTTCAATGAGCTCAAAGGGAAATCCGAGAATGCAAGTGATTTAAAGCAAGCGAAGGAAACATGCTCACAAAGGGGTGACTCAGCCATGTTGCCATGTTGCGGAGTATGAATACTAGTTCCAACTCTGAAAAACTTATATGGAGCATTGAAGAGTTTCATCATATGGAGAGCCTTCTCCTTTGGCACTTGGCCACCACGCTATGTTGTCAGCATGATCCGTCTCCAAGCACCGAAAAAGAGATTTGCCAGCTTCTCTCGGATTTTCTGTCTTATCTACTGGTCGGTAAGCCTAAAATGTAGGACCCGGATTTTGTAAATTGGGGCATAGCCTTCCAGGATACTTAGGCTGAGATCCAAAGATTTTTTACAAAGCACTCAATATCACACCATATGGAGGTCTGCAAGAAGCTGATGCTCGTACAAACACCATGTAAAGCAGCTCAAGTGAAGGGACACGAGAGCAAATCCTTGTTGTTTGACGCGTGCTTACTTGCTAAAGAACTAAGAGAGATTGAGCAGCAATGGGCGGTGATGGCAAGAGTGTGGGTAGAATTGATGAGTTTTGCGGCCATTAATTGCCCGCCTAACATACATGCGCAGCAACCAAGTAGAGGTGGAGAACTTTTGACTCACATTTGGCTACTGATGAACCATCTAGGTTTGGGAACGCAATTCTCTGAGGAGGACAAGGAAGATACTTATCTGGTGTGAGTAGAGGAGAACAGACCTAGAATGTTTGTTGAAGGCTAAGAATCAAAAGTTGTGTTAGGTTTAAAGATTATGTTTATCAGTTAGATTTATTATAATTGTGCTCGAACTTATCTTTATATTATGATTTTATTAGGCTTCTGAAATGTTTGTTGAAGGTTAAAAATCAAGAGTTGTTCAGGGTCGAAGATTAGGGCCTGGTTGGTGAATGAGTTTGAGTTGAAATTTTTAAGTTCGAATAGTAATTTGTGTTGACTTTTTAGAAAGACAAAAAACTTTTTCAAAAAAGACAAAAATTTTTTTTAGAAAAAGACAGAAATTTGAGTTTAAATTTTAAGTTTAAATCAACCATCCAAACGGGACTTTTTATAATTATGCTTGAACTTATCTTCATATTATGATTTGATTAGGCTTCTGAAATGTTTGTTGAAGACTAAGAATCAAAAATTGTTTCAGGGAGGAAGATTATGTTTATCCGTTAGATTTGTTATAATTATGCTTGAACTTATCATCGTATAATGATTTCATTAGGCTTATGAAATGTTTGTTGAAGGCTAAAAATCGAAAGTTGTGTCATGTTTGAAGATTATGTTTTTCGAGTTAAGTTTGTTATTATACTTGAACTTATCTTGGTATTATGATTTCATAGGTTTCTGAAATGTTTGTTAAAGGCCGAGAATCAAAAGTTGTGTCAGGGTCGTAGATTATGTTTATCGGGGTATTTGGTGAATGAGTTTAGTTTAAGATTTTTAAATTTCAATAGTAATTTTTCAGAAAAGACAAAAAACTTTTTCAGAAAAAGAAAAACATCATGATGAAAAAAGTACAATTTAATTTAAAATAAGTTTAAAACCAAACACCCCCAGTTTGTTATAATTATGCTTGAACTTATCTTCATATCATGATTTCATTAGGCTTATGAAATGTTCGTAGAAGGCTAAGAGTCAAAAGTTGTGTCAGGTTTGAAGATTATGCTTTATGAGTTTAAGTTTGTTATCATACTTGAACTTATCTTGGTATTAAGATTTCATTAGTCTTCTCTGTCAGTATCCTGTTTAGGGATGGCAATGTTCTCCACGAGGCACCCAAATAGGGCAGGGATAAGGGACAAAGTTCAGGGATGGGGATGAAATCTTATCCCTGAAGCTTAGCGGGACAAGGATAGAGAAAGACTCCCCGTCCTGTCCTGTCCCCACCCCCGCCCCACCCCCGTCCTTGTGTGTGTGTGTGTGTGTATATGTGTGATTTGATATATATTTATAAGTATGTAATATATTATGAAAATTATTTTTAAAAGTGTGTGCATTCGTTAAATGAATATTAAAACTATGAGGAATAGACAAAAAATGATAATTTTGTATTTATTTTTTATGGTTTCAAGTTTATTTTTTAGCTCAAGTGTTTTATAAAAGTTTAATTTTGAGTGTTTATAACGTTTTGATGAGACTTTTAATAGTTTTATTTTTTAAGATTTTATTTGCATATATTTAGAAGTTGATTTGTTTATGACATTTTTAGTTTTGAACTAAATTTATGGTACATTTCTACTTTATTGTTTGCCCTTACTTTGTTATATTTTCAAATTTATATTTATAATAAATGGGGAACGGGACGGGTATAGGGAAAGCCCCTCCAAAGGAAAATCCCTGTCCCTAGCCCCACTCTATTTAAATATGGGTGGGAACAGGAACGAAGATGATTTTGGTGGCGGAGATGGGGACTAGAAAGCATTCCCTGACCCCGTCCTACCCCATTGTTATCCCTAATCCCGGTAGCTTCTACATAGGCTCGATTATGTTGTGTATTTCAGTAGACTTTGATTTGATACTGCATCGGATTTTTGTAAAATTCCCTCTATGATCTTCTCTTTTCTTCTCTTCTCTATTCTTTTGTTTTTTTTCTCTCTTTCCTATAATGTCATGTTCTACTTCCGACATGACTTTTTACTACAAGGACTTAACTACCTTATATGCTAATGTTTCCTGTGGGTTAGAACCTGGGAGAAACCTTCGGCATTTTTTTTTTTTTTTTTCAGTTGCCATGCATTGCGTTGCAGATTTTCTAACGCAAGTGTACGTTATCGTTAACAAATAATAAAGTAATGAATAGAGTATTGTTCCCATGAGAATAGTTGTTTACCAATTACTGTAACTTTATTTGAATAATCAACATGAACAAATTAAAAATCAATTAAAAAAAAAAAAGCCCTAGGATTACAATCTTCATTCAACACTTCATTTGAATCTCTCTACTCTTCCCTATATAAATTAATCAATTAGAATTGTTAACCAAAGAGTCCTAAGCTATCTAAAAGCCTCTTCCGATGGTCAGATAAAAATACTTCTCTTAACTAACTCACTATGTTCCTATGAGAATTAGATTAATTAAGAAAGATTTATTAAGTATAGGCTCTCTATTTGGTTACACAGGTATATTCATATCCTACATAAATTCAAGACTTCCGCACATAGATCATAGATTTGAGAAAAATATTTGGAAGAATAAAGAATAAATATATTTTTCACCCATATATATGCTTATATCATTTTACAACGTAGCATCCATTTCGTCTAACTTTGAAATTGTTTACTCTCATTCCTCTAGAGTTTTGATTGGATTTTGAAGGATGCGGTTAGGTGGGGCACCGACAAAAATTTGAATGAGGCACAAATTTAAATTTACCATAAAAAAAAGTAGGACCACAAACAAAATTTTGTTTCTGTCCTGTCATGGAGGTACCCTGTGGAGACAACATACAGAAAAATTTTTTTCCTCTCTTTATTATTATTATTATTATTTTTGGTAAATTACTCACTTTCTATAGTGGAGGTCTGTTTTTATTAAATTCTGATTTTAAGTCAGATTTTTGTTTCTTTGGTTGCTTTCAAATTGCTCATTTGGTCTATATAATCATTCCAATTCATAAATCTATTAAATCATTAGTGTCTAGTTGTGTGAACGTCAAGTGAAGCAAAGTAAAACTGTAAGAAATTACTCTGTCTGTCAATTTAGTTGTTTTACACCCTTTTAAGGGGTCAAGGAACTTTTAATATTAATGAAAATAATAATATGAAAATTGTAGCGTCGTATATCAATATTTGTGTATCAAATGAGCAATTTATCCTAAATTTTTTTTTTAAAGGTAAAATACTTTTCTATTATTACTTTTTTGGAATGACATTCTTTTAATATTTTGTTTTGAATTTACAAATCGAGTTTGGATATCTATATTTTATGGTAAAATTCGGTGTAGAATTAACATTAAGTTATGTCTGTAACTATTTTATTATATCGTATTTGCAATTGACATTGTTCTTTATTATTTAGTGACTTGTCTTTAGAAAATTAGACGGATTGTTTTTCTAAAATTTACAAAACTTTTTTGCCCTCGTGTTAATTAAAAACGTAGAGGGAAAAAACATGTAGATTTTGTACCCCATTTTAATTTAAACAATAATTTTAAATGTGTCAAATTGAAAACCCAAAAGGGAAAAGTAACATTCTAAATTCTAACCAAAGCTGCAATCATAACTACACAGAACATCAAACAATCCACTTGCACAATGCAATGTAAACCAAGATACAATAACAAGACACCTTAAACAGTCTTTAGAACAAAGAAACAGTCATAAGACACTTATTAGTTTTTCGAACGAAAAATAAAACGATACAAGACAATTTATAGTCTTTAGAACACAAAAATAAACGATCCACAAGACACTTGACAATTTTAGCACCAAAAAAAAAAAAAAAGGAAAAACAAAAACAAAAAAGGACTTAACTTACCATGACAAACGGATTAATGCAAGCACAGCTCGACGTGGACGAAAAGCAGTCATCTGCAATTGTTACATTTACGACTCATGAAAAGCCGTTCATTTCGTTTGAGACACCTTGCATTCAGTAAAGAACAACTCCTCAAAAACTTTCATGTGTGAAGATTGTAGAGCTATGGCGATCCTTAAGCTTCCGTCGTTCTCAGCGTTGCGACAAATATAAGCTTGCCCCTCAAACCTAAGATCTCCCGGCACCATGTGTAAAGCGCGACCCCAACCAAAATCTATATCATGGGTTGGGAACTTAACCCAACTAATAATGGCTAAGTTTGGAGACTTGTGGATATGAGGCCCATAGCGAGCGGTCAGCATCTGAGATTGCTGCTCCACATAGTCGATGGTCGATCTTATGTAATCGTTGTCCATTCGCACCAAAGTTTCATGAATTTTATTTGCAGCATACGACAATGGTTTTGATTTAAGATGACCAACTACGGCAGTCGACAAACCTCGGAAGATTGCATTGCCAAAGTAACCATCTGGAAGTGGCGGTTGCAATCTGGAGAACCTTCCACTGACCGGATAGGACAATTTGGTTTCTTCATTATCCGGTGTTGCCCGTGCTATGCAGGCACATTTCCAAATGTGAGCTGATAATACTTCAAATGTGCTGTAATTGAATGCTTTGCCATCTTCATACAATTCCTTAACCTTTTCTTTCAACATATGAAGTTGTTCCTTGGTTACTCTCAGAATTGAAACCTTGACACTCTCAGTCTTGACACCGGATTCATGAGATTTTGTGTTTTGTGGAGTGGCGTTCTTGTTTGGAGCTTGTAATTGGTACTCAGGGCGATTAGGTACGGATTGAGGAAGGTTACCAGAACGAAGTAGCGTTCTATCAAAGTAGGGCGGAATTGCTAGGCCACGACCACGAGCAAAACCGGCCCAAGTGTCCATGAACTGGAAAGCAGAATATCCATCTACGACAAAATGATGTATGCCAAAACCCAGTGACACTCCTCCACATTTGAAAGTAGTAACCTGCAGAGATCAACTCACCCATGAATAAAAATTTTTAAGTTCTGCTTAAGTGGCATTCATAGATGAAATAGCCAATGGTGCTCAAGTATTCAACAAATTATTTAAAAACCAAACAAAAAAAAAAAAAAGTGCAAAACTTTATATTATCACTGGGGATTATCAGTCCTGTCAATCTAAACATCTTGTTAAAAATCTAATGTTGAGGAAGAATAATAAACACAAATTAATTGATTCTTAAAGCATATCAAAAATTTTGCATGATAGGTTTACCGAACTCTTAAAAGGATTTTATTAATAATTATTAGAAGCCTAATAAAATATATAGCATTCAAGGATATATAGAAAATTAGCAGTCTAATCTTACTCTAATTTAAAATACTGATCCTATCTAAACTTTTAAAGATAAATATGATTCCTAGAATTCAAACTTCCTAAAATAATTCATATAAAGATAATCTTCTAGAAATTCAAATTGAGCTGAAATTATTGAAAAAAAAACAAAAAAAGATAAACTTTTAGTTTCGTTTTATTCTTCTACTGCATCAAAAACTAATGGTGAATGCCAATATTACAGAAACGTGGTTTTTTTTTTTTTTAGGGCACATTCTTCCAAAACATTTCGGCAGAAGTGCAAACAAAGCACACTAGTTTTCTCTCTCTAAGTAGACAAATTGTCAGTTTACCAAGGAGGGAAGGTTCACAGATTTGACGTCCATATTTGTCTCTCCTTGACTCCACTGAATTAAAGTACCAAGGACATGATAAATATACATAAAAATGATCATCGTACACTGAATGATAAAAATACATTTCACCAATTAAGTAAAATATATGAAAATTAATCTAATATAGGTACATTACATTCACAATGCATTTATGATAAGAATACAACAGTGTCAAAAGGAGTTTTTAGAATGTATAAAGATATTTAAGAAGTGATTACATTTAAGGGGCTTGTTTGCTTCATCGTCTCATTTTAACTCAAACTGTATTTTTTTTTGTCTTTTTCTCAAAAAGTTTTTGTCTTTTTCTCAAAAAGTTTTTTGTCTTTTCTGAAAATTCAAAAAAATTTACTATTACAACTAAAATATTTCAACTCAAACTAACGAACCAAACGGACCCAAGAAGTTTCTTCAATTATTTTTAATATATCATGTATATGTCCCTCGATCTCTATCAACTATTTGTTCATGTATAATAAATTATGAATGAAGAAACAAAATAAAAATTAAAAATGATCAATTTTATTACAATAAAATAGGTTAACAAATATTGAGAACTGATACTTTATGGATATTTGGTCAATATTTCAGGGATACTTTGTAGAAAATATACTATACCCATGTTTTCATATCGATACTTCCAAAATACAGAAATTTTCGTGGAAATGTCGATTTTTCAACCCTTTAAAAAAATGCTCTAAACATTATAAATACATATAAAATATGTTGTATGTTACAATTTCCTATTTTGATTATTGTTTTATTGGCTGTGGCAAAAATAATCCACACTCAGTTTTTTTGATGTGGCATTATTATCAGTAGATAAGGAATTTACAATACACTCATTTTTAAGTACAAAAAACTCACTTTAGGTACGTGTATTTTTCTACGACATAAACTCTGAAAACAACATAATAGCTAATTAATTAGATCTGGTTTGGCAAGAAGTAAGTGTTGAGATTTGATATGATTGTCAAATATTGATTAAAATTATTCTTTCCTATTTATAGATTGATTAATCGTAATATAGGAGATTTAGATTTATTTGTATTAATTTTCATATTAGAAAATATGATTTCTTGATTATAGAAGATCCGATATATATCTTTGGGTAACTTGTAATGACATGAGAATCCATTTAAAGTACTATTTACTAGTAAATCTTCACTCTATTCTTAGTCCGTGGATGAAACCACGTTAATAAAAATGTCTCCTTTTCTTATATATCTTTTAGTCTAGTATTTATTTATAGTTTCTTTTTTCAAGAGAAAATACGTATCAAAGTATCAAAAAAGAAGCAAGTACATAATCATATTGACGTTTATATATATACCTGGACTACCAGAAAGGGAAATGAAGAGATTCCACCGGAGAGATCTACTGTAGGAACAAGCTTCTTGGTACGCTTCTCTAAGGGTGCAAAATCTCCGAGGTCGTCGAGGAAGTTAGTGGTTTCAGCCTCGATAAAGAGGACACCCTCCTCGTTGCAATCGATCTCGGGGCGGCCATTGTTATCACTCCTGAAACGGCCCGCCATGGGATAGAAAGGGATGAGGACCTTCCTCAGGGCATCCTTAAGGACTTCAGCATCAAAGAAGTTTTGATGAGCTCCAGTGTTTTTGAAGATGTAGTAGCACGGGTTGTGCTCCGGCTTGGTTACCAGATCTACGCTAGTTAACGGAATCACTTGCCGAGGTGTCTTCTCCGACGGCTTCACCATTGTTGTCTTCTTCACGTTGATCGTCAACATCATGCAAATCCTTCCGAAGATCACTAGTTTTCCTTGCTTTTTTTTGGCTAAAAGGATGATCAGTAAAAGAAATGTATTTTAAATTCAAGCAGAAGATATAGAACTTAACTAAACTAAAATGGAATCGAAACAATCGAGTAATGAAGAAAAATATTTATACATAAATGAGCAAATCTCAAATCGTTAATTTATTTATGTACCGACCCATTTTCTCTCATTGTGCAAACATAATAAGGCTAAGAATTACCTTCAATGCAGCTTAATTACTCACTAGAAACTTTCAAAAATCCAAAAAACAAAAAACAAACAAACAGTTCTTGGTTCTGAAAGGACTTCTTTTTTCCCAGAAAAAGAAAAACGAAAATTATTATTTTCTGAGAAAATTTTTGTGCAGACTGCCGATTGGGATTTGGTGGGAGTAATAGTTACACGACAAGAACGTTTTTCCTCAACTTCTACGTTACTTAATATACTAAAAGGACGTGGAATCTTACCGTTGAGTAAATAGTAATTACACAGTGAATTTACATTTCTGCCCTCCAAAATAGAGGCGTTCATTGGACCAACACGGTAAAATGCCCATTTTGCCCCTCCCAAGAATGCTCTGCCCATTGTTTTCTAAATAATACTTCACTGTTCATTATACGGTGAATTTACTTGTTCATTATACAGAATTATACAGTGAATTTATGTTTTTTTCCCTCCAAACCAGCGACCTCTTTTTTTTTTTTATAGATATATGTTTGTTTGTATATATAACTCGGATACTTTAATATAAAAACAAATATGTGTACTTTAATATTACAATAGTAAATATTAAAAAAAGCACATAATATAATTATAATCTATATCTTAATCGACTGTATTTATTATATATTATTTAATTTTTTCTATTTTTGTTTTTTCCTCTCTCCACGTGAAACGTACGGAAATCAGACTCGTTATTTCTGTATATTTGGACCCGTGGATTCGCTTGTAGAAATATCACTTTTATTAAAGCTTTTATTGTCGGTTTTTAACCGACATCTAGGCCTAAAATTCTTGCACCGTACACATGAGTCATTAACGAGCTTTATAGGAAAAGCCTTGGGATTTGGTGGGAGCGATAGTTACACGCCAAGAACGATTTTCCAGAACATCTACATTATTTTTTATATACTAGTTATCAAATACGTACGATACACGCACGTATAAAACTGTAATCGTAATTTTTATAATGTATAATATAAATAACGTGATGAAAATAAATAAATAATTAATTAATTCAAAAACAAAATACAATAATAATTATCTAAATTCAAAAATTACATTTCATCATAATATTATGATGACTTAATATTTATTACATCAAACATATAATAATATTATTTATTTTGTTCTTTTACAATATTTACAGTATCCATTATGTTATCTAAAATCAAAATTTTATATCATTCTGTTACAAATGATTATTTAAAATAATAATAATCTCATAATATGTTTTTGAAGACTCATTATAATTAATTAAGGATATTAGAGTTATCAATGATATAATACTACTTTAAGTGAGAAAATTTGGGACGTTGAGCTTTTTATAAGGAGAAAAAAAAAAGAAAGAAAGAAAATAAAAAAGTTACAGGAAGAAGTATAAAAAAAATTGAAAAAAGACAAGCCAGAAATTTAAGAAAAATAATAAAATATAAGTAAAACAAAGTAGAAAGGGGATAAGAAAAAGGTAACAACAGAAAAGCAAAATATGAAAAAATGACATCAAAAACCAAATAGTTTTGTTGGGAGCTGAGTCAGATACTTGGGTCCAGTCAGCAGTCAACAATTGGTTTGGTCAATGGGGTACAGTCAGCTTTTAGGATAGAAATTACATGCTTGTAATTTGGGTTCTTTAACCCGGTCCTTTGACCCGTGTATTAAAAAGGGTAGAGGAATTAGTTTGTAAAAATAATAGAATAGAAAAGGATAAGCTGGGAAAAACAGGGTATCCCAAGACCGAGAGGCTAGAACACTTCGGAGGAGAGAATGGAGGTTCTAGGAGGGAGAGAAAGTGAGAGAGATAGGAGATTCATAATTGTAAAACTAGATTGATGAATAAAGTTCTTTCTGGATTCTCTTCAAATCTGGGTTTTTGTTCTTTTTGTATTTTTCTGGTTTGTATTCAAGGTTCGTGTGAAACAAATCAACAAGTTCCTTAAGAAAAACCTGAAAATGAAAAAAATTTATTACATGAGGCTCCGATAGTATTACTACGTTTTCGCTTGTGGATGGTGGTTCATGGCTGAAGCAACTGGCCGGACTCTTTCTTCAGCTTGTGTTTACCATTCATAGCTTCAATCTGCTCGTCGTTTTAGGAATTTACGGGGCTACTGCTCCCCACGATTCTGGTGTTTTTAGTAGGAGTCATCAAGTGTGGTGAGAAAGTGAAATCTCTACTTACTGCAAGCTTACGGTTTTGGCATTCTGTTGCCCAAACCAAACCCTGGTCCTGACAATGAAGAGGCCCTGGCAAAACACGGTTCAACGACACCACCACCGATTGGTGCCCACATGGTCGAAATCCCAACAGATGAGCACGGTTCAACAACACCAACAACGAGTGGTGGCCAGTTGGTCCAAGTGCCAACAGATGAACCAATGAAAATGACGCAAGTTAACCCGGACGACTCTGAAACAGAACTTAGTGACATTCAGTTACTGCAAGAAGCATTTTTCAAATTTCAATGTTTTCAAGGTACTCTTTGCTGGCTCCTCCGTGAGTTCCAAAGATCGAGCGAATAAGCCATGAGTATTTTCTGAGACTTAATTGTGCCAAATGCTTTTAGATCAATCGAGTTCGAGCTCATCTTCTTGCATGATCTTCTCCATACAAGAAGCGGCCTATGACACAGAGCAAGGTTGGAATCACCTTACGAATAATTTGTTTCTCTTGTGTCTTGTGTGCCTTTGTATTGTTTTTAAGAGTTGAGAAGTATGGTTATGCAAGGTATGATGTCTATATTACTTACTTTTTGCTCCTTGGAACCATAGCCCTTGACATCATATCTGTCATTAAGCAATTCATTTCTCACTGGAACTTCATTAACCCCGCCATACCATTGACGAGTAACCATGTCCCAGCATTTATTTTGAAACGAAAACGATGGTCTAGGTCAGTCTTCCAGGTATGATATGATGAAGTATTGCATTAATAAACATCAAAGGCGAGTACTCTACAGTTTGGCTGGCAGTTTCTGTCATGTTCAGAGATATATAGACAAGCTAGCAACGCTTTGGTTTTCTTCCTTGGTTCCTATCACCGAACATCTGCAGGGAACTCATTTTCAATGAGCTCAAAGGGAAATCCGAGAATGCAAGTGATTTAAAGCAAGCGAAGGAAACATGCTCACAAAGGGGTGACTCAGCCATGTTGCGGAGTATGAATACAAGTCCCAACTCTGAAAAACTTATATGGAGCATTGAAGAGTTTCATCATATGGAGAGCCTTCTCCTTTGGCACTTGGCCACCACGCTATGTTGTCAGCATGATCCGTCTCCAAGCACCGAAAAAGAGATTTGCCAGCTTCTCTCGGATTTTCTGTCTTATCTACTGGTCGGTAAGCCTAAAATGTAGGACCCGGATTTTGTAAATTGGGGCATAGCCTTCCAGGATACTTAGGCTGAGATCCAAAGATTTTTTTGCAAAGCACTCAATATCACACCATATGGAGGCCTGCAAGAAGCTGATGCTCGTACAAACACCATGTAGAGCAGCTCAAGTGAAGGGACACGAGAGCAATATCCTTGTTGTTTGATGCGTGCTTACTTGCTAAAGAACTAAGAGAGATTGAGCAGCAATGGGCGGTGATGGCAAGAGTGTGGGTAGAATTGATGTGTTTTGCGGCCATTAATTGCCCGCCTAACATACATGCGCAGCAACCAAGTAGAGGTGGAGAACTTTTGACTCACATTTGGCTACTGATGAACCATCTAGGTTTGGGAACGCAGTTCTCTGAGCAGGACAAGGAAGATACATATCTGGTGTGAGTAGAGGAGAACAGACCTAGAATGTTTGTTGAAGGCTAAGAATCAAAAGTTGTGTTAGGTTTAAAGATTATGTTTATCAATTAGATTTATTATAATTGTGCTCGAACTTATCTTTATATTATGATTTTATTAGGCTTCTGAAATGTTTGTTGAAGGTTAAAAATCAAGAGTTGTTCAGGGTCGAAGATTAGGGCCTGTTTGGTGAATGAGTTTGAGTTGAAATTTTTAAGTTTAAATAGTAACTTGTGTTGACTTTTTAGAAAAGACAAAAAAACTTTTTCAGAAAAGACAAAAATTTTTTTTAGAAAAAGACATAAATTTGAATTTAAACCTTAAATTTAAATCAACCATCCAAACGGGACTTGTTATAATTATGCTTGAACTTATCTTCATATTATGATTTTATTAGGCTTCTGAAATGTTTGTTGAAGACTAAGAATCAAAAATTGTCTCAGGGATGAAGATTTAGTTTATCAGTTAGATTTGTTATAATTATGCTTGAACTTATCATCGTATAATGATTTCATTAGGCTTGTGAAATGTTTGTTGAAGGCTAAAAATCGAAAGTTGTGTCATGTTTGAAGATTATGTTTTTCGAGTTAAGTTTGTTATTATACTTGAACTTATCTTGGTATTATGATGTCATTAGGTTTCTGAAATGTTTGTTAAAGGCCGAGAATCAAAAGTTGTGTCAGGGTCGTAGATTATGTTTATAAGTTAGGTTTGTTACAATTATGCTTGAACTTATCTTCATATCATGATTTCGTTAGGCTTATGAAATGTTCGTAGAAGGCTAAGAGTCAAAAGTTGTGTCAGGTTTGAAGATTATGCTTTATGAGTTTAAGTTTGTTATCATACTTGAACTTATCTTGGTATTAAGATTTCATTAGGCTTCTCTGTCAGTATCCCATTTAGGAATGGCAATATTCTCCATGGGACACCCAAATAGGGCAAGGATAAGGGACAAAGTTCAGGGATGGGGACAGGGACGGGGATGAAATCTTATCCCTGAAACTTAGCGGGGCAAGGATAGAGAAAGCACTCCCCAGCCCGTCCCCACCCCCGCCCCACACCCTCGTCCTTGTGTGTGTGTATATATATATGTTTATATGTACATGTGTGATTTGATATATATTTATAAGTATGTAATATATTATGAAAATTATTTTTAAAAGTGTGTGCATTCATGAAATGAATATTAAAACTATGAGGAATAGACAAAAAATGATAATTTTGTATTTATTTTTTATGGTTTCAAGTTTATTTTTTAGCTCAAGTGTTTTATAAAAGTTTAATTTTGAGTGTTAATTTATAACATTTTGATGAGACTTTTAATAGTTTTATTTTTTAAGATTTTATTTGCATATGTTTAGAAGTTGATTTGTTTATGACATTTTTAGTTTTGAACTAAATTTATGGTACATTTCTACTTTATTGTTTGCCCTTACTTTGTTATATTTTCAAATTTATATTTATAATAAATGGGGAACGGGGCGGGTATAGGGAAAGCCCCTCCAAAGGAAAATCCCTGTCCCTAGCCCCACTCTATTTAAGTATGGGTGGGAACAGGAATGAAGATGATTTTGGTGGCGGAGATGGGGACTAGAAAGCATTCCCTGACCCCGTCCTACCCCATTGCTATCCCTAATCCCGGTAGCTTCTACATAGGCTCGATTATGTTGTGTATTTCAGTAGACTTTGATTTGATACTGCATCAGATTTTTGTAAAATTCCCTCTATGATCTTCTCTTCTCTTCTCTTCTCTATTCTTTTTCTTCTCTCTTTCCTATAATGTCATGTTTACGACATGACTTTTACTACAAGGACTTAGCTACGTTATATGCTAATGTTTCCTGTGGGTTAGAACCTGGGAGAAACCTTCGGCTTTTTTTTTTTTTTTTTTTTTTTTTCAGTTGCCATGTATTGTGTTGCAGATTTTCTAACGCAAGTGTACGTTATCGTTAACAAATAATAAAATAATGAATAGAGTATTGTTCCACGAGAACTGTTGTTTACCAATTATCGTAACTTTATTTGAATAATCAAAATGAACAAATTAAAAATTAATTAAATAAAAAAAGCCTAGGATTATAATCTTCACTCAACACTTCATTTGAATCTCTCTACTCTTCCCTAGCTAAATTAATCAATTAGAATTGTTAACCAAGAGTCTTAAGCTATCTCAAAGCCTCTTCCGATGGTCAGATAAAAATACCCCTCTTAACTAACTCACTATATTCCTATGAGAATTAGATTAAGAAAGATTCATTAACTATAGGCTCTCTATTTGGTTACACATGTTACATAAGTATATTCATATCCTACATAAACTCAAGGCTTCTGCACATAGATCATATATTTGAGAAAAATATTTGGGAGAATAAAGAATATTTATATTTTAATAAAATATATTTTTCACCCATATATATGCTTAAATCATTTTACAACGTAACATCCACTTCATCTAACTTTGAAATTGTAATAGTTTTGTTCCCTAATGGAGAAAAAGATCAAGCATATATTTGAGTATATCAATTGGATTGTTGATTTGTAACTCTATGAATAAGGGAGTGAGTAAGTTAACATGGCCGGGAGTTAGATAGATGTAAATTTCCAAAACCCCATTTCATCAACAAGAAAACTTGGATCAAACATGTTCAAACACTACCTTATTCTTGGAAAAAAGACAAAAAAAAAAAAAAAAAAAACCATTGCAGTCGAATTAAAAGACCAGTTGCTTATTGTTTTTCTATTCTGAAACGTAGTCTATGACTATAAAAGCGTCAGTTTTTGTCATAGACTACCCCTCATTTGGCTTCAACACATCCCACCGTCCAACTTTTCATCTATCGCGAATAATTTGAAGTGTCGGATATGTACGGCGCCGAATACAAAACTCATATATATATATATATATATCATTTTACACTAACATCAATTTTATCTAATTTTAAATTCGTAATAATTTTATCCCCTATAGTTGATTTTTGGATGAAAAAACTCAAGTAATGTGCACATGACAACTAAATTAAGGACATTTTAGTTTTAAAAAAATAAAATAAAATAAGACAAAAGCATGAGGACGGTATGAGACCTCTAGCTTAGGACATCGGAAGCGAGCAACCAACCTGGCAGAAATAGATTGTAAGTTTCCTATTTGACAAAAGTTTTTTATATTTTTTTGGGCACAAAAAATGTACAATGTTTACCGTGGAAAGGAGAGTGAAAGAGAAAAAAGGACAAAGGGAATTTCGTTTTCTAAAAAAAAAAAATAAAGTTAACAGCTTTTAATTTTCTTTTTCAGAGGGTAATTTTGTTTTTTTTCCCCCCAAAAAAAGAAGTTAATAGCTTTTAAATTTCTTTATTTGTTCAAAGAAAATCTATTTCTAATTTGTATCATATTTTATTTTAAAAAATTAAATTAAAATTAATTTTAAAAAAAGTGTTGATTTTTATTGTAAGAGTAAATTTGTCATCTAACCCTATTTAATTAACTTTATCAGTGAAGATGTGATGAGTGGCATTTTCCAACCAAAAAAATAACAGAAGGAGAACATTTGTTACGGTTTTAAAGTTGGAGAAATGGATGTTGTGTTTGGAAATTCGAAAACAAAGTATTATAAAGGCTATAATTTGAGGGGAAAATCTTATAATTAATCCAAAATTCAAAGGAAAAGCTAAGGAAAGAGACGAAAATGAAGGTTTCAAAACATGCAAAAACAGTACCAACTATTGACATTTCTAAAATGTACACATGACATTTCTATCGATAAGAAAACAAAAAGATAAGTGCATAAGATTCTTAAAAACTAGAATATTCTCTCCAAAATTATAGGCATGACTATTAAGAGGGCTTTTGAAACACTAACTGGAGTACTTAGTTTTGGAAATATTTTTAATTAAAAATGAATGAATGTTTAAAAATGTATTTGGTTGAAAATGAATTACGATAGTTAAAAAATACAAAACTCTAAAATATTTTTGGAAAAAATTAGTAATTTGGATATTATTTCATTATGCTCGTGATTTTATCTTTTTTTTTTTTTTAATTTTATTTCGATTTGAAATAAGAAATTTTTGGACTTAATGTTTGAGTTTTTTTGAAAATGAACAAGAAAAATTTAAAGATTTAAAAAGTAAAATTGATGTAAAACTCGTCTCACCGTGAGGTGGAATCTCCTCATAGCACAAGAAACTAACATACAGCGAGTCATCGAGGCCTTGAGAGCGAAACAGATCGTTTTTCCTTCTGAAATCTCGAGGAGCCAACGAAACATTTTAAAGAAAGGAACCCCAACACTCTTCTATGACTCCAAAAGTCCAAGTTACAACTTACAAATCGATAAAAAGATATATATATATATATATCTATATATATATGCATGTGTATGATCATATCATATCCATCTGTGATTCATTTCATACAACAATTTATATCTATATAATATTTTAGTTTTCCACGAAGTTGGTGACAATACTTCTTCTTTGCCAACGCATGCACATGCATGATGTAAGTTGACAACATATAAAATAATGAAAAAAAAATGTATATATGACAACAACAAACTGATGAGATCAGCTGAACCTTGAAAGTCTAACAACGTTAATGGAGCCCAGAATTCTCAAGCTCCTTCTTCTCCTCCTGTTTTTTTTTTTTTTTTTTCCCTCCTTCTTCTGCATCATAAACAGTACATATTCTTCTTATTCTTTCTCAATAATCAAACAGAATCCTCACAGCCGTCACAGCCAAGTGCCTCCATCACTTCTCCCAGCTCTCCCATTCCCAAACAAAGCTCTCCCGACCAAGTCCGGCTACCTCCCAGTCACCACCACCTCCAAAACCTCCTCCATCTTCTACGCCTTCTACGAGGCTGAAAACCCCATTTTGCCCCTCCCAAACACCCCTATTCTCATCTGGCTCCAAGGTGGGCCCGGCTGCTCTTCCATGTACGGCAACTTCCTCGAACTCGGTCCCTGGCTCCTTAAACAAGATCCCAAACACCCCAAATCCTTCCTTCTAGAATCCAACCCCTCTGCTTGGAACCGGATCTTCGGCGTCCTCTTCCTGGATAACCCCATCGGGTCCGGCTTCAGCACCGCCTCGGTATCTGAAATCCCAACTGACCATATCTCCGTCGCCAAACACCTCTACATCGCCATCACAAGGTTTGTTGACTCAGACCAGCATCAGACGTCGTCGTTTCGGTCCCGCCCCGTCTACATTGCCGGCGAGAGCTACGCCGGCAAGTACGTCCCGGCTATCGGGCATTTCATCCTGAAGAAGAACGCGCTGGTCTCCGAAGAGCGGCGGCGGATCAACCTCGCCGGCGTCGCGATCGGGAACGGGCTGACCGACCCGTTGACCCAAGTCGGGACCCACGCCTCGAACGCGTACTTCTCCGGCCTGGTCAACGACCGGCAGAAGAAGGAGCTGGAGAGGCTCCAGGCCGACGTGGCGAGGCTGGTGGCGGCGGGGAAGTGGAAGGAGGCGACGAGGGCGAGGTACAAAGTGATCCATTCGTTGTATTCTATGACCGGACTGCCCACGCTGTACGATTTCACGAGGAAAGGGACGTACTGGATGATCGGAGCGGTGACGGAGTTTCTGAACGACGAAACGGTGAAGAGGGCCCTTGGAGCAGACGAAAAGGCGGCGTTTCGAGGTTGTAGCGAGGAGGTGAAGGCGGCGCTGGAGGGGGACACGATGAAGAGCGTGAAGTACGCGGTGGAGGAGCTGGTGAGGAAGAGCAGGGTGTTGCTGTACCAGGGGATGTTCGACCTGTGGGACGGCGTCGTGTCGACGGAGGCCTGGGTGAGGACGGTGGAGTGGGAGGGGACGGCGAGGTTTCTGGCGGCGGAGAGGAAGGTGTGGAGGGACGCGAAAGGGGAGCTGGCGGGTTACGTGCAGAGGTGGGGGAATCTGAGTAATGTCGTCGTTCATGGGGCGGGGCATCTGGTGCCCGTTGACCAGCCGGTCAACTCTCAGGCCATGATTGAAGACTGGGTTTTGGGTCGGGGGTTGTTTGAAGATGTCAAAGAGCAGGTTGATTCTGAAGATCTAGATTTGAGTTTGTTTATTAATTAGTAGAACTGGTAGGAGAAGATAATGCAATGTGCATGGCATGGTTGACTTTTGTCCATGCACACGGTTAAAAAAAGGAGCTTTTATTCTCTTCTAGTGCAGGTGAAAAATTTTTAGCCAGATCATTATTATTATTATTATTTTTCGCTCGACCAAATGTTGATAACCGTTAAAGAATGTGGTTGTTGTTTGTTGTATAGGAAATAGATTCCCTTTCAAAAGTTGAGAAGATTTTTCACTTTATTCTTTGAAGTATAAATTGAAATGTTATTATAATGAGGTTTTTTTTTTTTTTTTTTCGAAATATTGAGGAGGCTAATTTTGATGACAAAACCATGTCAAAAGACAAATGAGAGCCTTCAGATAAAAAAAAAATTAAAAAAAAAAAAAGAGAAAAGAAAAGAAAGAACAAGAGCTATGAGAACTAAAACAATATTGTCAAAATAACATTTTACTCCTAAATAAAATAATTAAAGTTTTTTCTTGGATTAAGTAGATTAACTAACTGGCGTTTTTTTTTTTTTTTTTTTAATGTTTGAACAACAATGACATGTTTAGATCATATGTTAAAACCACAATTAAAAAAAAAAAAAGGGACAAATTTTAATGTTTTTTATAATTAATTAAATTTAGATTTTCTCTTCAAATTTATTAACCAAACAGGCCAGAAACTTTTACAAGTATGTTAGGCCGACAACTTTTGATACAATAGGTGGCCATGACTAGAAAACAACACGAAGTAAAGGATTTGTGCGACTTTGCATAGTTTTCTTGGTGACAACTTTATATGACATAAAATAAGAATAATAACATAAAGGGGATCTAAGTTAAACTGTTCGTCAAAATTTATATGCATAACATTGAAGTTTAAAAAAAAGGTCAATTGTATGTCAATACAACAAATTTTTTTTTTTTGAATTTTCGCAACATTTTTTTTTATTATTGTCGCGAGTGATTATTGAATATACGAAAACCACGAGTTGAAATTTGAAACAATACTAATTTTGACTTGGGGAGTTTTACAATGAGATTTTCTCATTTTACTAATTTTGTTTTAGGGAGTTTTACAATGAGATTTTCTCGCTTTATCCTATTAATAGGGTAAAATTTTTGACTGCCGGATTGATTTTGAACCGTTGAGATCGAAAATATTCACCAGATTAAAAATAGAGCATTTGCATAGGATCACATAAAAAAACAATAAATAAAAAAATTGCAAAAAAGAAGAAGAAGAAGAAGAACATGGCCGTCAAACTCGTCGGCTGCCCACCGGCACCCCATGTCCTTCTGTCACCCTCCCACCGCCCACCACCGCCGAGCCGGAGTCGCCCACTTGCCAAATTGCAACCTCTGCGGCCGTTGCTGACATCGCGAGCCCGGCGAGTCTAGCGATGATCCATGACAGAGATCTCTAGCGAGTGCTAGCTACGATCGGCGACGGAGGCGACGGGGCTTGCGATGTGGGCGGTGGGCGGCTCGGCACTGCAAGCCCTGCATCGCGATCGTGACGTCAGGACGGTGAGAGGCGACGGAGGCTCTTGCGACAATGGTGCGATTCCGGCAAGCACTCGCACGACGTTGAACGGCGAGGACCCCCTTCAGCTCTGTATTCGTTGGAAGTTTTGATCTGATGTAATAAGGCACACAATAAATTTCGTGTGTGCATGACATCTATGCCAATTAAAACATCCGACAGTTAAAACATTTTTCCCCATTGTTGCTAATTTTGTTTTCAGTAAGCGGACAAATGGATTACGGGGACGGGCATTCCAAAGTCCACATATTGTCATCACTTGGATTCATTCAAATTATAATTTATTACTTATATATCTTAGAAAGAAAGAATTTGTTTAAGTTCTAACCTAGGGTGTAATTTTTGACATTCTAAAAAAGTTGACTGAACCAAATGGATAGGGACAAATTTCTTCGTTTATAATTCTAAATAGGATTCTCAATACTCGGATTTTGATATTAACCCATTATTGTAGTGACTTAGGGTTATAAATTTCGCTAAAAATATCTATTTCGGTTTCAAATGCAATTTGTTCGTTTTTAAACACTAAAGTTCGTTTGGTAAACGAGTTTGAGTTGAAATTTTTAAGTTTGAATAGTAACTTTTATTGACCTTTTAGAAAAGATAAAATTTTTTTTTCAGAAAAGACAAAAAACTTTTTCAAAAAAAGATAAAAGTTTTAGTTTAAACTTTAAATTTGAACTTATTATCCAAACGGGCCTTAAAAAAGATGATTGAGCCGAATAAGATAGATTTGATTGGCTTTTCGACCATTCAAGATTCAGTTTTTGCAGTTAATTTGCATCGGTTTTGCCACTTGGGATCACCAGATAGTATACAAAGGGTAATCAAATAGGTTTTTTTTTTTTTTTTAAGATTTTTGTCCCTCTTTTTTTTTTTTTTTTTTTTTTTTTCAAATTTTTAAGGATAATAATCTGATATTAAAACAACATTGGAATTGGATATTTTGATTTGATAATGCTAAAACGAAGAAAAGGATAAAAAAGTACAATGATTAAACCTAAAGTAAAGTTCAAAATTTCAACGACATTGGACATTAAACATCTAAATAAAGTAAATTTATAAGTTTAACAACATCGTTTCCTTCCTCTATGTTTTTTTATTAGGTATAATATGGATGAATATACATAAATACCAAATGACTTAATCGACTAAGCAAGAATCAAACCCTAAATCACAAACCAAAAACTGTGTTAATAAGGATCAATCGTTCGATTTTGTGGAGTCTTTTTTTTTAGATTTTTTTTTTTTTTTTACGGTCGTCTATCATTGATCCCAACTTTACTTTTTGCAACTAACTTCTCTTTATATTTTAATGATCACATGCAAGCGTCTATCAAATTTCAATGAACGAAAAAGTGGATCACACTTCACACAATTTGCTCTAACGAGAAAACAAATACTCACGCTGTCACAAAAACGTAAAATAAAATAAATAAATAAATAGAAAAACTCACGTTGTCTAAAATTAATGGTGCGTTTAGTAAAACAGTTTGAGTTGAAATTTTTAAGTTTGAGTTGATTGATTTTTTAAAAATCAATTATAATTTTCATTGATTTTTTAGAAAAAGACAAAAATTGAGATGAAAAAATACAGTTTAGTTAGAATTGAACTTGTGAGTCAAGTACACTCTAAAAAATAGAAAACAAGAGAAGGTGGAAAATGTAAAGCTACTTTTTAAAGACAAAAAGCCAAAACCACGTGCAAGCATTTATCGAATTTACATTACACGACCACAAAATAAAAAATAAAAAATTCCATCCAGTGTTCCCATCCCACTTCACAAATTTTGTCTTTGTTTTGGAATCTTTTTCCACATGTCCGTGATCTTTTGGCAGTCTTCAGCAAAAAGCGAACATTACAATGATTCCCCATAGTTTGACAATTCAATATTTACCCTTCAATCACTACAGAGTAATGCTAACAACCACATGATTAAAGATAAATTATGATCTTTTATTAAGTTGATAGAATTGATATGATAGTTTTTAAATACATACCGATTAAAATATAATAATTTACATGATACATAAATTAGTATTAAAAATTAAGATTAAAGTTTATATATTATATACGTATACAAAAGGAGATTGTGTTTTTACTGTTCAAAGAACAATAAAAAACATTGTTCTTTGCTTTTTTTTTTTTTTTTTTTGCTTTTCGGCGTTATGTTTACAGTGCTGCACAGTACCGCACAGTGAAATTACATTCTTGTCCTTCAGTTTTCTTCTTCTTTTTGGGCCTTTGCCCACTATACTGGGGCAATTCATTCATGAATAGTGAATCACTGTTCATTGAACAAATTTTTTTTGGCTGCTACTTTCGTTTGTTGCTGCCTTTTTTTTTCTTTTTCTTTGCTGCTGCTTTCGTTTGCTTGCTGTTGTTGTTGTTTTTTAATCACTACATTGTTGTTTTTTTTTTTTTTAGAGTAATGCTAACAACCACAGTAAAAAAATGTAATATTTCATTGTTTAATAAACAGTGATTTTTATTTTTGTTTTTGTTTTTTTTATTTTTGTTACTTTTGCTGTACGGTTCTTTTTCCTACAGTAACAGTAGCTTTTCTTATATTACTGTCAATTTTACCCTTAATGTTATGATCTATTTGACAGTTTTGTTCTATATTTTGTCTTTTTTTTTCGCGAAATTTTAGACATTAGATTCTGATAGTATTGTGTTTTTGCTCATTGATATGATATCTTTTTTGTTTCTTTTGTTCTATTTTTTAAATACCTATTTTTTTAAGGACATGCACTGTTTTATATTTTAAAAATCATTAAATGTATATACCAGATAAAAAAATTTTATTTTTTTTAAAACAGTAAAAAAAGAAGAAAATGAGTTATATATTTTATTTTATTATAATGTTTTTATTTACGATTAGTTTTTTCCGATTCTTTTGAGTTTAAATATTTTTTTTGTTTTCTGCTTTATTTTTCTTTAAATGAGTATAATCACAGAAATTTTTTTCTTTTTGTTTTTGTTTTCATTTTTATTATTGTTAGTTTTATTGTTATTTTGATTTTACATAGGAAAAATTAGTATTAAAATGTTTATAACTAAGTTTTTATCATATAATATTTAATTTATTAATTTTTTTCTTTATTTCTCGTTTATAAACATAACTGGTAAGTACTATTTTTCACCGCTATAAGTTCATAACATAGTACTGCTTTAGCTAGTTACCAAACACCACAAACTTCTCTTTCAATTCTCAACTACTTACCAACCACTATGCTCCACGGTCCACCAATGAAGTCAACACTCCTCCTCCTCCTCCTCCTCTTTCTCTCCGCCTTCGCCACCTCCTCCGGCGCCGGCGCCTCTCTCTTCCCCGCCGCAGCCCGCCCCACCAAATCCGGCTACCTCCCGGTGACCTCCTCCCCCAATTCCTCCTCCATCTTCTACACCTTCTACGAGGCCCAAACCCCCACCCTCCCCCTCCCCAAGACCCCACTTCTCATCTGGCTCCAGGGCGGCCCCGGCTGCTCCTCCATGATCGCCAACTTCTTCGAGCTCGGCCCCTGGCGCGTCAACTTCCTCAAATCCCCCGATCAGCCCCTCTCCCTCGAGCCCAACCCCGGCTCCTGGAACCGCCTCTTCGGCCTCCTCTTCCTCGACAACCCCGTCGGCACCGGCTTCAGCATCGCCGCCTCCCGCGCCGACATCCCCAGGGACCAGACAAAAGTCTCCCAACACCTCTTCGGCGCCCTCACCAGGTTTCTCGACCAGAACCCCGGGTTTAAAACCCGACCCGTTTACCTCACCGGCGAGAGCTACGCCGGGAAGTACGTCCCCTCTTTTGGATACTACATTTTGAAGAATCCGAATCGGATAAACCTGAAAGGAGTAGCGATCGGAAATGGGTTGACCGATCCGGTAACCCAGGTGGCTACCCATGCTCTCAACGCTCACTACTCCGGTTTGATCAACGAACGACAGAAGAGTGAACTGGAGAAGCTTCAGATTGAGGCTGTGAAGTTGACAAACGACAAGAATTGGAGCGAGGCGACGACGGCGAGGTCGAATGTTTTGGACTTATTGCAGAACATGACGGGCCTGGCGACGTTGTACGACTACACGAAGCAGGAGCCGTACAAGGACGACTTGGTAAACGAGCTTCTGAAAAACGACAAAGTTAGGAAGGAGTTGGGAGTAAAAGGCGATGTCGTTTTTGAAGTGTGTAGCGACCTGGTTGGGGAGATACTAAGTGAAGATGTGATGAAGAGTGTGAAGTACAAGGTGGAGGAGTTGGTGAAGAAGAGTAGGGTTTTGCTGTACCAAGGGTTCTTTGATTTGAGAGACGGCGTCGTTTCGACAGAGGCGTGGGTGAAGACGCTGGAGTGGGAGGGATTAGAGAGGTTTCTGGCGGCGGAGAGGAAGGTTTGGAGGGTGAATGGGGAGCTGGCAGGGTATGTGCAGAAATGGGGGAGTTTGAGTAATGTTGTCGTTTTGGGGGCTGGGCATTTGGTGCCTACCGACAAGGCTTTGAGTGCTCAAGCCATGATTGAGGATTGGGTTTTGGGTACTGGCTTGTTTGAGGGTGAACCTGAGGTGAACAAGGGCAACAGAAATTTCTTGGGACCAAATGCAATTTAGCACCCTTTTTTAGAAGTTAATTTTGTTTGAAAGTCACGAACATTTGTGGCTGTTTGGTGGTTAATCAATTGAATAAGTGTCTCTTTGGTCTCCAAAAATAAATAAATAAATAAATAAAGTGACTAGGCGGTTTCTTTGATCAAGATTATGCAGTTGTAATAGTCACTGAATTTAACGTTACTGTGTGTTTTGAAAAAGAAAAAAGAAAATGATCATTATGTTGTTCAAATATGCTCATGTAGTCCATCACAAATTCACATTGCATGCGAATCCACTTCTCCCAATTTATAATGCCATCTAAAAAGTTTGTCTAAACTAACATTTCAAGGTCTCTTTAGAAAACGTCTCTTGAAAATCTTTTTTTTTTTTACTATATTTGTACTAAAATTTGTGACCTGACCATATCTAATTGTTAAATTCTTTGAATCTCATTATCTCAACTTACGATTTTTAGGATCCGTTTGCCTCATCATCTTATTTCAACTCAAACTGTAATTTTTTTTTTTATCTTTTTCCTAAAAAGTTTATTTTTTCTGAAAATTCAAAAAAATTTACTATTACAACTAAAATATTTCAACTAACCAACCAAACGGACCCTTAATTTGTGTACAAATATTGTGTTTCCTTTTTTCATAATATCTACATTAACCAGCGTACTTCACAATGTGTTTCGGTCACAATTAGAGCTCCTCTCGCCCATTTTTGCACTTCCACAAAGCCCTCTGTTTTTACACTAGCACACAATCCATGCCAATTTTATATTAAAAAAAAAGAAAAGAAAAGCTCAACATTTCCACTCATTCATTTGATATCAGAATCACACAGATGAGGGGGAAAATAGTTTTTGAAAGGTTGAAAGGAAAGGAAAAAACAAATGTAATGGCGCTTGGAGGCGGATTTGTGAAGAGGGAAAATGGGAAGAAGGAAAAGGAATACTGGGGGCTTTTCCGAAAGGCTTTATCAGAACCTCCGGAAAGACCCCAAAAAATTCCGATCCCAAAACGACCCAAAAATAAGCACAAAACCCGTACTATGATGCCATGAATTTTGATGTGTAGGGGCTTGAAATGGCAGGGGGCACCCTGTAGAGCACCTACAGAGTTTTTCAGAGCCACTCTCTCTTTCATTTCAGTTCTGCTCTCCCCCTCTTTGCCACAGCCCCTTTCATTTTCTTTTTCATCTAATCTACAGAACAAAGAGGGCGCAAAAAAAAAAAAAAAAAAAAAAAAATCTCAAAACCAAAAATGTAAGGCTTCCCTGATTGACTATTGCTGGTACACATTCATGCTTTTGCCGAATGATGAAAACCCTAGCGATAGCCTTCTTATTTATAGAGCAACCCCAAGTAAGTGGGTTTTCTTTTGGGCTCAAGTTCACCTTACAGCTAAATGGATTTCGTCCCCCCCATCAGCAGCCCAAGTACGAAAGTAAACCACGGGTTGTTAAATAGAGGTGTCGATGATCTGTTGTTTAGGGATGATAATAGAATGAGTCAGGACCATAGAATGAGGCAGGACCGGGATGAGTATGCTTCCTCTATCTCTATATTTACTATCTTTTTTATTTGTATACGTGCTTAATTTATTGTGA
>CM046385.1:8343178-8370105 GCA_025413485.1 Ficus microcarpa | reverse complement strand
TTGTAGGGGTGGAT
This sequence comes from Ficus microcarpa, assembly GCA_025413485.1. Taxonomy (NCBI): domain Eukaryota; kingdom Viridiplantae; phylum Streptophyta; class Magnoliopsida; order Rosales; family Moraceae; genus Ficus; species Ficus microcarpa. The sequence continues at coordinate 8,370,091 of CM046385.1, read as the reverse complement.
AATTTTTACTCATATCCAATCTACTTATTAAGAATTAAAAAAATAAACCTCAAGACTAATTTCATTAAAATTTTCATAAAATTTAGCAATATAATCACAAATGTAACATTAAATGAAACTAAAATCTTAAAAATAAATCTAAACTCCATGAATCTAAAATCTAAATTCATTAGAAAAACTAAAATATTAAAATACTAAAAATTCAAATTATACAAAAACATAGTAGTAAATATAAGTGGGGGTATGGGGGAGCTTCCCCCACCCCCGCTTCGCACCTTTGTGGAGGGTTAATTGAAACTCCCATACGTGCTCTCATATTCATATATTATCTTCCATACCTACCCCTAATTGAGTGGGTACTTACAGGTACCTACACCTACACTTGTTGATAAACATATTATCCCAACCCTCAATTTTGATTTCCATTAGAATTTCAATTAACTATAAAACTGTCCATGTGAGACTCACGTGCTATAAAACTGTCTAGCATGTAATGTCATTTAGCAAAAAGGATTGTTTTGTACCTTTTTTAGGAGTTAAAAGGGGCTTTCAAATTTTTTTTTTTTTTTTTTATAGTTTAGAACTAAATGACATCTTAATAAAAATTTAGGGACTGTTACAATAATTTACCCGTGCCAAGAAGCTTAAAAAAAAAAAACCCAAAAAACAGACTAGTAAGTGCTTGCCTGTCTCTGTATGTATTTGAGTGTGCACCAAGGGACGTTAGGCGAGAACAAAGGAATATATATATACACATATATATATTTATATATCTAAAAGGTTGTCTTCATAATTTTCTCTTTGGTTCAGGTGGGAACGAAGGGGGAAAAAAGTAGATAAAGGTTGATTTCAGAATTTTCTTTTTAGTTATTCACTTATACCACAAAGTTTCCTTTTGGCTGCTATATCGGAGAGAATTTTGGAAGTTCAATGCCCAAAGTCTCAAATACACATCTCTTTTCTTCTCTACTCCATTTTCATAAAATTTAAATTTTAGAAGACTTGAATTTTCTTATTTTAAGTTGAAAAGAAATTTTTTTATTTTTATTTTTATTTTTACATGCTCAGAATGATGAAATGAATGAAATAAGATTTCTAAACCAATATATAAAACTCCAACACTAGTTATTGTTCCAAACGAACACTCATTAATTGAAAATTAAAGTTAGGTTTACTTCATATTGAGTTTTTGTGGATTCAAAAACCAAAACGAACAAATAATAATTCATATCATGAATAAATTTATTTTAGATATCATTAATGCTTAATGTCCAAATGTTATACATAATTCAGAGCAAAAAAATAAAGTTCTGCATAACCACGAACCTCTTAAAATTGTGATATATATAAAAATAATTTCAAAATCTGTATAAATCTAACCTAATATGATGTGGTACTAGATATAATGTAGTGATAATTTTACATTTTGTAAAATGTGGAGTTCAAATGTCTAATACTATAAAAAAATAAGGTTTATTTACTGGAAAAGGAAAAAAAGGAACAAAGAATTTTATATTAGATTTGTCTTCCAAATGTCCATAATAGAGTTATGTATATACTATATGTGTGTGTGTGTATATATAAAAACATCCATTTAAGATTTTGCGTGGAGGAGAACAGGAGAGAAAACGGAGGTTAACAGAAGCCGTCGAAGCGTGCACTAGTGTAAAGACACAAAAAGACAACCAACCTAAACAGAGGGACATACCACTTTCAAACTTCCAACTTGGTGCTTCGACTCCATTTTCAGTTTTCGAGCTCACGCCTTCCAACTTGGATTCTCTAGCTTTTCTTCCTACCTTCCACACCAGCTGACGGTGTTCCCCCCGAAGCTCTCTCTCTGTCTCTCTCTCTCCCTCTCGCGTCGGAATTCGGCGTTTGGTTCCGGAGAAAATGGCCGGAAAAGAAGCGGAGAACATTTAATCCTTCTGGAAAGGTGGGTTCGTTTTTTTTCCACTTCCAATTTTAAATTTCAAAGTTTCGTTGTGGCTAGTTGTATTTGATGAACTTTGGAGAAGAATATGAACTATATATATATAGATATATATTTTTTGAAACAAGAATATGGACTCTATTGATATCAAGAGCTTGATTCTTCCTAATTTCCTTGTTATTTATTAAATTGTTTTCGTTCATATTAGGAGATGAAATTGATATTCTACACGCTTTAAGGAAGACACCGCCTTAATGATGTGTGAAATGATAAGTTTAATGAATACATGAGGGTTTTGTTTTGTTTTTTTTTGTTTTTTTTTAATTATTATTGTTATTTTAAAGGGTAGAACAGGGAGTGGTGTATCCCCGTATGATATATTGGTCCTTTTGGATTGAAGTGGATGGTCCATATATCCCGACCACCACAATGGTCCCATCTCAAATCCATGACTTTTTGCATTGGGGACGAGTGGGCTTACCACCCGCCAAGCTCTCGGTGGTAGACATGACTGTCTTAAGTCTAATGCTTCTTGGAGCAGTGAGAATGTCACTGAATAAAACAAAGAAGACAAGTCCTTTGTAAAGCATTACTCATTAGGGGATGGTTATAAGCTTTTGAAGATTCCAATCTTACAAATCAATTGGCTTCCATTTCTTACTAATGGAAGCATTAATATAAAAAGATAGCAAGTTGAGGCAAACAAATAAATTAAATTCGTAGCGGTTCATCACATTGAGAGATACGTTTTCTTTCAGCCGCTACAGAATTTCACTACTATAAAGAAGAAGATAACAACTTTGTAAGAGTGCTGAGTGTGGGTGCTAACTCTGTGTCAGTGTTAAGGTAATAATTAGACTTTATTTTGAGACTTCTAATTCTGAATCTATTTGGCTGTTCTCAATGCATTGACACTTGCCATGCTTGTTTATTGTTTACTTTCATTATTGTGATCGCCGGTTATCTATTTTGCAGGCTTGATGCCTATGAAATCCAGGCATTTCCGGTTCATGTAGCAAGCTTGTTGCACATGGCTCTGGCAGTCTTCGTTATGCAGTCACGTGGCATGGTAAAGATGAATTTATATGTACCTTAACGTTTTTCAGTTTCTCTCATTATGCATTCACATATATTGTGGTTTTAAACTTAAACTGAAAAGTAATTTATCATGCATATGTTATGGGACCTCACTGAATGTTTGTTCAGGAGTTGATTAAAAGAGTTATATTCAGTGTTTCAGGGTGAAAATTTTCCAAAGCGAATAGTTTTCAAAGCTGATAAAGGATATTGGAGTGCCTTGGGCAGAAATATGAGGTTGTCAGTTTATATTCTTATTAGTGATTGCTTATGATTAAGTATAAAAGTGACCATGCTGGTACTGACTTGCATGATTTTACTCTTGCAGGTTTAATCACTTTCTCCCTGCCCAATTCTCAAGACTATGTTACAGATCAAAACATAAGTTGGTGGAAAAGCTGTCGGAGGAAGTTAATGGTTATGGTTTGTCAAACATACGTAATCGTCCAAAGGTGCTTGATAAGGTAGAGGCACCGTTGTAGCTGTTGGCTAGTATAAGTTGTAATACACCCATCAATCTAACTAACATGCTTTCATTTGACGAACGTAAGTCATACGCATATTCCTAGATCAACCATAATTGAAATTACAAATCAACAATCACTTTGACTTGGGTATTTATAGAGAAATTAACAATGAGTTAAACTTAAATAAATCCTAAATAATCCTCAGAATGGGAAAAAAAAAAAAAAAAAAAAAGAATCCCATGAGATAAGCCTAATCTTGAATTTAAAACTAAATATTAAATTTTAAACATTATCCTAATCTTCTTCAGTAAATATACAAACAACATAAGTTCACACATTGTTGCTTTTTGGCCTAATATCATAGGGATTATCTTTTTTACTATTTTATTTTTCTGGAGTTTTTTATTTTTTTATTTTTTTATGAATTTTAGTTCACCTGCTGTTATCCAGCTTGTTCTGTGGATTTTTGAGGCTGCGTATTTATTTGTTGCTTCCTTTTCTTTCAGGTATCAGTTCTGATGGGTTATGATGACCTTCCTGATTTGAATGAAGACGAAACAGATTGTTTTGATGTTTCCTTGGTGTGTAAGCGATTTCCATCCATTGTAGTAGGTAGTTCTCCACCAGTGAGCCTGTATGATGGAACCACAGATTTCTTCAACATGAGGAACCTTTTAGGAGCAAAAGGCTCTGAAGATTTCTTTTCTAATTCTACCAGCGAAGAGCAGATGCTGAATATTCTCCATGAAACATTGGATTCTCCAGATTCCACTCTTTCAAGTGTGGAAAGTTCCATATCAAGAGAACCTCATTCTTGTGTGGAGCCCCTAGCTTCGGAGTCCATCACATTGGTTCCTGAGGAAAAATTAGATCAACCAGTCACTTTGGAGGGTGAATCACAATTGGATGAGGCACCCGTTGAATTATTTCTTGACAGAGGTATTAGTTGCATAACGGGACTTAAAAGGAAGCATTATCGTCAGCTGGAAGACTCTGGTTTTCACACGGTTTGTTTTATGAGAAATTTTGGTAAAGACAAAAAGCTTGTATAGTTTGGCAACATTTGAAAGAAGGCTTGACTTTGTGTTGGTCATTATTATTTCCATGTAGTTGCGGAAATTGCTACACCATTTTCCTCGGACTTACGCTGATTTACGGAATGCCCAGATGGGAATTGAAGATGGACAGTACTTGATTTTCGTTGGGAAAATCATATCTTCGAGGTAATTACTTTACTTGTTTTAGAAATTTGCTTGTGTCTTATGTACAGCTAGTATTTGTCCTTGGGACGTTAAAAGTCCAGTTATTGTTTTTCCGATCTTGATAAGCATGTGGGTGTTTCTATGTTTAGTTTTTGAAATAGAAAACTAGTTTTTTTAGAATTTTTAAAGGCACTGAGGTGGTTTTCTGTAACATACGGATGGGGTGAGACAGAGATGAAACATGTGATTTTCCATACGCGAGCTGAGTTTCTCCTGTGGTGACTTTACTTTATGCTGTGAAAATCATACGCATTAATGCTCATAAGTTTATCTCTTTCTACTGCAGAGGAATCAGAGCTAATTTTACCTTCTCATTTCTCGAGGTTGTTGTAAGTTGTGAGATTGCAAACTGTGACTCAGATTTCGAGAGTACTGTTGATAAGACAGATATCAAAGGAAAGAAGACAATTTATTTGCATCTTAAGAAATTTTTCCGTGGTACTCGTTTCACTTTTAAGCCTTTTCTCCAAAGTCTTCAGAATAAGCATAAAGTGGGAGAGATTGTATGCGTTAGTGGTAAGGTGAGTTTCAAGAGCTTCTCAAAAGTTTGATAGCTTTCCATATACATATTTATATCATTTTACCATATTCTGGTTGCTTTATATATATATATATATATATATATATTTATATAGTGTTTTTCATATTTCAACTGACACTTGTATTTGAATGTTCCTCTGGAATACAGGTGAGGGCTATGCCTTCCGAAGATCACTATGAAATGAGAGAATATAATGTTGATGTGCTTGAAGATGGAAAGGAATCATCTTTTCATGCAGAAGGGAGGCCATATCCTATTTACCCTTCAAAAGGAGGCTTGAAACCCAACTTTTTAGGAGATATTATTCCGAGGTTTGTTTCTTTGCACCTTACCTGTAATGTCATAGAAAGGCCACTCCACCTGGCAACATCTGCGCCTAGGAATCATATACATTTTCCCTTGTTGTATGACTCTTCTTTCATTTTTCTTCACTGTTATGTTCCTTTCTTCTTCATTAGGAATCAGATACTTGCAGGACAAACTACAAGCCTTCCCTTATCTTGGTCTGTACTTTTTTTATAGATGCATGCACTAATTGGCTTTTCCTGCACAAATAGGGGCTGTTTTCTGTCCTATAAGTTTGGTTGTAAAATGGAATTTGTTGGTACATTCTTATATATGTTGCGTAAATAAAAGGAGATTACAAGAATGCATGAAATTAGTTCATCTAATAAATGAACTTTGCATTCCGATTGGTTGGTGCTCTATAAGCTACATGACTCAAGCGGCTTTGTGTGATATTGTTGAATGAGCATCCTTTATGGTGATTTATGTCCTCCATGCATTGTTCTGATCCACTTAGAAAAGGAGTTTAGTTGTTCATTTGTTTGGTACAAGAATATACTTGTTTTTGTTTCTGTTTTTTCCTTTTGTAACAGTGCGTTGCAAGCTTTGCCCTTAAATATCGATCCTATTCCCAGAGAGGTCATTCAAGAATTTGGACTGCCAAGTCTTTATGATGTAAGTGTGTTTGTTTATTTCCTTCTCGGTTTTTAGCCTTCCCATCACATGTACTTGGTTATCCATATGTTAAATTACGGTACCTATTATTTTTTAACCCCTTTGTAAGTCTCTATTTCCGGTTATGAAGTGAATTGAATGCCTGTTCACTTGCTTCATTTTATTCCCATTGGCAGTAATTGCATTTTGAGCTAACAATTAATATGAAGACATTGTTTTACATGCTTATCTACACAATTATTGGTAGCTTTCTGTGAATTGTCTAAATCTAACACATTGATTACACTTTGTAGTTTTTTTAAAGCGTAAGAATGTAGTCAAATTTGTAAGAAACATGTTATCCATTCTCTATACCTGTAATCTATTCTTTGTACTCTCCCATTTTTTGACTTGTTCCATCTTCGATAAATCACTCTGATTGTAAGTCAAAAGTGTTCCGTCTTTGAATTTATTTCACGTTTCATCATGAATTACCTTGGACTTTCAGCTCGTGTATGCAATTCGTGGTCCCCTGATCTCCTCTCCTTCACCCTCCCTACGAAAAAAAGTAGAGAGAAGAGAGAGGTTCAAAGCTTTAACCAAAATTCAGTGGGTACTTTTTTAGCTGCTTACATTTAATCAATGAAATCTATGTGGAAGTGTTGTAACCCTTCCACAAAGTCCATGTCTATGTGCATCCACTTTAATTTTTTGACTGTCTGCATATCATCATCAGAGAGCTTTGTGCTTTTCTTGAAATGTAGGCATACATTGGTATTCACCAGCCGAAGAGTATAGATGAGGCTGATTGGGCTCGGAGAAGGCTAATATTTGACGAGTTCTTCTACTTGCAGGTGGTATGCATTCACCTGTCAATGTTGTTTGGTATCATAAAAGAATCTACGTTCAAACAACTGATCTCAAACATCTACATATTTACAGTTTTGTTCTGAAAAAAATTTATGGTTCATATTTGAATTTCTAGTTGGAATTACTGATAGTGGTGGGGTATGCTTTTTATTATACAATGCTCATTTTTGTCTTGAACTAAACCAATTACCATTGTCTGTCAGCTCGGACGCTTGTTCCAAATGCTTGAAGGTCTTGGTACACAAATTGAAAAAGATGGTCTGCTGGACAAGTATAGGAAACCGGAAAGCAATGCTTCTTACATGCAGGAGTGGTCTAGTCTCACCAAGAAGTTTGTGAAAGCTCTTCCATATTCACTTACATCTAGTCAACTTAAAGCTGTTTCTGAGATTATTTGGGATCTAAAACAACCAGTTCCTATGAATCGTCTCTTGCAGGTGTGAATTTTAAATGAATGTGTTCATGCACACACCATGTATGTGCCTACAGAATTTGATTGCTTTTATATTCAAATGTTACTTTGAGCAGCATAGATGCTGATTCCCTGATATCTTTGATTGTTTTAAATTTTAACTCCAATATAAGTTTTGTGATAAAGATTCTCTCCTTTTTTAGGATCAACAATGATAAATAATTTTGTAGCCTATTTTCTGTGATAAATTTATGCTAGGCATGGATTTTTTCCCTCGTCCTTGTTATATATGACTAGTCAGCTTTGACATGGTTCATTAACTGAAGGTTATACGTTTTCATGAAATTCAATCCGCATATAAGTTCAAAAACAGTCATTTTCTAAACAAGACTACACTGCCTTCTAGTTTTTGCTTCATTCTGTAGTCCTATTTCTTCACCTTTATCACCATTGTTGTAGTTTTAGCCGCAGCCAAGGTTTTGGAAATAACGAAGCTAGGCAATAAGGGTCAATGTCCATTTTCTAATTTAAAGCATTTACAAGGTATGGGATTGTTTCTGAGGTTTTATTTCCTAGAACGTAGGACTAACTACTCCACCTGGTTCCATTGTGGTTTCTTGGTTGACATCTCTGATTAATAGATTTTTATAGGTTTTTGATGCGGTGACACGGTGTTCCCCCTATTTCATTCTTGTCTAGAAACACCTTTTTGCCCGCATTAGTCTGTCAATTTATATGCTACCCGTCAATCAAAAATATAGGGTAAATAAGGTAAGGTCTGGGCATTTCTAGGTCCTTATTTGACACTTCATGAGCTTTAGATTCTGCATTTTGTATTTGTTTAGAATATCTGATTTCCTTTAAATCTTCTGCTTATTTTTAGGGTGACGTTGGATGTGGAAAGACTATAGTTGCTTTTTTGGCATGCATGGAAGTTATTGGCTCTGGATATCAGGTTAGTTATATGTATTCAATTTTTTGTTCCATCATTTTTCTTATTTGTGGGGTGGGTTTTTTTTTTTTTTTTTTTTTTTTTAATTGGTTATTTGGAACCTTTCTCTATAAAATATCTCATGACTACTGTACAAGCGTGGTCCATTTCCTTTTGCTAATCTGTAGGCAGCTTTCATGGTTCCAACTGAGTTGCTTGCAATCCAGCATCACGATCACTTAATTAATTTGCTTGAAAGCATGGAAGAAGTTGAGTGCAAGCCTTATATTGCTTTACTAACAGGTTCAACCCCATTAAAACAATCAAGAATGATTCGTAAGGTACGGATGATCATCCTGTACACTTGCTTTTTAATTTCTAATTTTGAGTCTTACCATTAAAGATCACGTATGCTCAGGATCTTCAAACTGGAAACATCTCACTGGTCATTGGAACCCATAGTCTGATAGCTGAAAGCGTGGAGTTCTCTGCACTGCGGATTGCTGTAGTGGATGAGCAACATCGTTTGGTGTGATCCAAAGAGGAAGGTTCAACAGCAAGGTAATGTGTTTTAAACAAGATGATTATGGTTACACATGGATGATTAGTCTTTCGTCTGATCCAAAATTATTGTCTTCTTCTTTAAGGTTTTTGTCAGTTATTGATGCATATCTTGCATTGCAAATGATGTTTATATATCTATATCTTAGTCTTTCTATGGTCTGAAGAAGGCCCACCATGTACACAGTAACCGAAGAAGAAGATCTTTTTAAGAACAAACACGGTGACTCAAAACCTGACAAGTGATGGGTTTGACTGAAGGTGGATGAAGCCAAATTCTTGATACTTAATTAGAGGAAACTAACTTTGATTAATATGTTTTCTTGATGCCCAAAGGATACTATTTTTCTAGCACATGCCATATTACCACGGCTAGAAATTTAATTCTTTGCATAAAAAAACTACTAGCTTTTTACACTTGACCTTATTATTGGTGGTTTGTACACACAATGTTAATGCATGCTTTGTTCACATGTTCCGTTTGTCCACTTTCGAATTTAATTTACATGTACCGTATAGATGGTGTCATTCACATGATATCAGTGTACATGATTGGCTTTAGCATTCTTGAATAACGCAACACTATTTTGTGATGCTAATCGGAAATAAAAAATTGTTATAATGGGTTTTGGGAAGGAGAGAGAGATGAGCTAAATGAATAATTGTCTGGTGTATATCTTTGTACTTTGACACTTGACACCTCTGTTCATATAGGTTATGAAAGTTGTGATTCCAATAATATCTCTGCAAAAGGGTGACACGGAAAAATAACTAATAATGTTTATTTAAACTATAGTTTTTTCCCCCCTACTAATTTTGCAACGATTTATGAAGTAACTGAGTGAGTAAGCTAACCCTGCAGTTGTGCAATATTTCTTTAAGTTCAAGACTTGCATCAGAAAATTCAGATGAGACCTCACAAGCCAATAAGTTTATGGCTCCTCATGTTCTAGCCATGTCGGCCACTCCCATCCCAAGGACTCTTGCTCTGGCTTTATTTGGAGATGTGTCCCTGACACAAGTATGTAATGTTTCTATCCTACCACTGCCTATTAGTTTTCTATATGTTTTCTTATTACAACTCCGGTTTTCAACATTGATGTTTACTTTAATGTACTCAACTTGATTGTAAACAAGCATGAAACAGCTATGATTCAAGAATGACCATTACGTATTAGTCGCTTCGTCATTAATATTCCATGGTTTCAATTTTTTTTTTAACAACAGATAACTGACTTGCCTCCCGGAAGAATACCTGTTGAGACACTCACAGTTGAAGGAAACGAGACTGGTTTTGAGAATGTTTACAAGGTAATATTGTTTCTTATTCTTATTTGCTTCGAATGCCTGATTTGTCCTGATTAGATTTTCGTGTCGGGGTGTATATGTGCTGTAAATAGATTAGGAAAATTAGTTTGAAATCCCTTAAATTGAGGGAATCAGTAGTCAACTTTCCAGAATTAGGAATGAGTTAGTTTCCTATTTTTTAGTTTCCTTTTTTTTTCCCTTGTAACCTCCTATATAATACCATGTATTGTTAATTCATAGAAATGTAGAATTATTTTCCCATGTCATATTTCGTTACATGGTATCAGAGCCTGGTTTCTCTGGGAATTGAAACATTTTTTTCTGCCTCTTTTCTTTAGCCTTAATTGCCGAACGTTCTTGTTCCGGCCTTCATTTTGATCTTAGCGTTATCTTTTCTCCTTTAATTCCTGTTCGAGTAGCCTTAATTGCTGCAAATTTTCTTCCTTCACCATGTCAATCTCCGAAACCATTGTTTCCAGCAATACCAACCCATCCAAAAAATCCAATTCTGTTCATAAAACTGGAGATTTGCAAAATCTTCGGGCCTCCTATAGGCTCAATGGGAAGAACTACCTTAAATGGTCTCAATTTGTCCACACATACCTCAAGGACAAAGGAAGAATTAGCCACCTTCTTGGAACGGGACCGGCAAAGGATGACCCAATGTTTGAAGCATGGGATGAGGAGGATTCCATGATAATGTCTTGGCTATGGGATTCCATGGATCCCATGATTAGCGACACGTGTATGTTTTTGGCTACAGCAAAGGAAATTTGGGACTTCATTCGTCACACATATTTCGAAGGCCCGTGATGCTACTCAAGTGTACGAAATCAAGGTAAGAACTGTGGCCACTAAGCAAGGAGACAAAACTGTCACAGAGTATGCAAACCTGCTGCAAAATCTGTGGCAAGAACTTCGATCATTACCAAGTGTTTCGAAATGAAACACTCTTGAGGATGCTGCCATCTTGAAGAGCTTCATTGAAAAAGACCATGTCTATGATTTTTTGGCTGGATTGAATCCTGAACTTGATTAGGTTAGGATTCAAATCCTTGGCAAGGAGGACACACCGTCTTTAGAAGGGACAATTTCATTGATTCGAGCAGAAGAAAGCCGAAGGAGTATTATGCTTGAACCACAAACCGTGGACGAGTCAGCCCTATTAGCAAAAACAAATCATCAGGAGAAAGGAATGAGTGATCTGCCTAAACACTTGTGTAGAGAAAACTAATGGAAGGAGAACAAGGACAATCTCTAGCGCACCTATTGCAAGAAATTGAGGCACACAAAAAAAGAAGTGTTGGAAACTGAATGGTAAGCCACCAAGCCGAGAGTGGGGAAATCGTGGGGGGTAGCAGAGGATCTCAAGCTCACATGGTAGAGAAGCCCAAAACTGAGGAAAATTAAGAAACAAAGGGGTTCAATAGTGAAGAAATTGAGAAGCTGAAAAGCTTGCTGGGGTCTCTTGGGGTCTCTTGGGAAGCCTTCTGGAGCTTGTTCTTTGGCTCTTACAGGTACACCTTCAATCCCTTTTTGCATGAATGCCTTAGAAAAATTTTATGCCAACTCTTGGATAACAGACTCTGGTGCCACAGACCATATGATCCCCTACATCTCAACTCTTCCACGCCTATACCCTATGCCCAAGTAACAGAAAAATTGTAGTGGCCAATGGCTCTTTAGCTACTGTTGCAGGGTTCGGAGATATACATATTCACACCTACCCTTATCCTTAAAAAGTGTCCTCCATGTACCAAAACTGTCAGCTAGCCTAGTTTTCATTCAAAAGCTTACCCATGATCTTAAATGTTATGCTACTTTTTTCCCTTCTTATTGTGTTTTTCAGGATCAAGGCATGGGGAGGAGGATTGGACTTGCTAAGGAAAGGAACGGCCTTTATCATCTTGAATCATCTCAGAAAGTTAGGAGCAATTTGTCTTTGGTTTGTCTTAATTCCTTGAATAAAGATGCCGTTTGGCTATATCACCTACTGCCTAGGTCATCCATCTTTTAGGGTTTTAAAAGTCATGTTTCCTCATTTGTTCCAATGATTAGATATTTCTAAGTTTCATTGTGATATTTGTGAATTGGCAAAACATACACGTGTATCTTTTCCTAATAGCAATAAAAGAAGTTCTCATCCTTTTCATTTGATTCATACTGACATATGGGGTCCTTCTACTGATACCTAATGTTTATGGGGCTTGTTGGTTTGTATCCTTAATTGATGATTGCACTCTGTTTACATGGCTCTTTCTTCTTCAAACAAAAATCTAACGTTAGCATTGTTATACCTAATTTCCACTCAATGGTCCAAAACCAATTTGGGGTGAAAATAAAAAGCTTTAGGACAGACAATGCTATAGACTACTTCAACCAGATTTTGTCACCTTACTTTCAATCACAGGGCATTATCCACGATTCATCATGCATTAATACACCTCAACAAAATGGGGTAGTTGAAAGGAAAAATGGGCATTTACTTCAACACTACCCGAGCTTTACTCTTTCAAGGGAATGTTCCCAAGTCCTATTGGGGAGAGGCTGTTCTTACTGCCACATACATCATAAATAGACTTCCCTCACGTGTGTTAGACAACAAAAGTCCCATAGAGATTCTTAAAGTTTCTACCCTCACTTCAGAACCTCAAATGGTCTAACACCTAGGGTATTTGGGTGCACTGCATTTGTTCATGTCCACAACCAACATAGAGGCAAGCTAGACCCCCGAGCCATCAAATGTGTCTTCTTGGTTACTCATCCACTCAAAAGGGATACAAGTGTTACAATCCTTCATCCAGAAAATTTGACATCTCTGTCGATGTCACTTTCATAGAAAATAAACCTTTTTTCTCCAAGTCCTCTCTTAAGGGGGAGATTTCAATGATGGAAGATAGTACTTGTGAGTCCTTTGAACCACTTAAAACCCTTGACCTTCCTCATGTTCTAGCCCGTGTTGTTGAATCTAAGTCCTCTGAGCCAATCACATCTGAGTCACCCAATTCTACCATTGAACCCGTGTCATATCCTGTTCCAATTAGTGTCAGTCACAATTTTCCAAGGTTCTCTCAGCTGTATTCAAGGAGACAGGCCGTTCCAGATTTGATACAGGTCCAAGAATCCAACTCCGACTCTAGGAATGAGATCACGGTAAGATCTTACTCACCTTTGCACACACAATCTATTGAAACATCTAATCCAGCAGACAACCTAGAGTCCTAGACCTTCCCATTGCCGTTAGAAAAGGTACCAGAGAATGCACTAAACGACCACTCTATGCATTAGCTCACTATGTCTCTCTTAAGCGCCTGTCACCAGCCCACAAAAAATTTATTATGAGTTTAAACACCATTGCTATCCCTAACACTGTTACTGAGGCATTGTCAAAAAGAGAATGGAAGGATGCCATGAGAGAAGAGATGAGTGCATTAGAAAAAAATAAAACATGGGAGATTGTTGATAAACCGAAAGAGAAAAACATTGTTGATTGTAAGTGGATTTTCACACTGAAATACAAGGCTGATGGATCCCTTGAGAGATATAAAGCAAGATTGGTGGCCAAAGGATACGTTCAGACTTATAGGGTTGATTATCAAGAGACTTTTGCTCCAGTTGCAAAAATGAATCCTGTGAGACTTTTGTTATCATTGGCTGGCCACTTCAGTTGGCAACTCCTACAGTATGATTTTAAGAATGCATTTCTCCATGGTGACTTAGATGAAGAAATCTACATGAACATCCCTCCGGGATTTGAGGGGGACACAGGTAACAAGGTGTGCAAGCTGATTGGGAGATTTGCAAAAGTCATGAAAGAGTCTGGGTATAAACAAAGCCAAGGTGACCACACTCTCTTCATTAAACATTCAGCTGCAGGGGGAATGACTGCTCTTCTAGTCTATGTAGACGACATCACAGTGACTGGAAATGATGAGAGAGAGAAGCATGAATTGAAGCAGAGACTGGTTAAAGAGTTTGAGATAAAGGAACTGGGGAAACTGCAGTACTTCCTCGGTATTGAGGTGGCATACTCTGCACAAGCGATCTTCATATGTCAGCAAAAGTATATGATTGATTTATTGGCAGAAACAAGGAAGATTGGGTGTAAGCCAGTTTCTACCCCAATGGATCCAAATCATAAGTTGGGAGAAGCTAAGGAAGAACTAGCTGTTGATAAAAGTATGTACCAAAGGTTGGTTGGTAGACTCATATACCTTGCTCATACTCGGCCAGACATAGCATACTCAGTGAGCGTGATTAGTCAATTCATGCATGATCCAAGAGAACCTCATCTTCAAGCTACTTACAGGGTACTGCATAACTTGAAAGGCAATCCAGGGAAAGGCATTTTGTTCAAGAAGAATGATACTCTTGCTCTAGAAGCTTACACTAACGCTGACTTATGCAGGTTCCCTAGTGGATAGAAGATCAACTACAGAGTATTGTACTTTTCTTGGAGGTAATCTAGTAACGTGGAAGAGCAAGAAACAAAATGTGGTGGCAAGGTCATTTGCAGAATCAGAATTCAGGGCTATTGCTCAAGGATTGTGTGAACTTCTCTGGTTGAAGATTATTCTAGATGATTTGAGAATAAAATGGGAAGGTCCTATGAAGCTCTATTGTGACAACAAGTCAGCCATCAATATTGCTCATAATCCTATACAACATGATAGGACAAAGCATATTGAAATTGATAGACATTTCATCAAAGAAAAATTGGAGGAAGGGTTAGTGTGTATGTCTTATGTTCCATCAGAACGTCAATTAGCTGATGTTCTAACAAAGGGGCTGAATAGTTTAAGTTTCCATGATCTTGTATTCAAGCTGGGAATGGAAGACATCTGTTACTCAGCTTGAAGGGGAGTGTCGAGGTGTATATGTGCTGTAAATAGATTAGGAAAATTAGTTTGAAATGCTGTAAATAGATTAGGAAAATTAGTTTGAAATCCCTTAAATTGAGGGATTCAGTAGTCAACTTTCCAGATTTAGGAATGAGTTAGTTTCCTATTTTTTAGTTTCCTTTTTTCCCCTTGTAACCTACTATATAATACCATGGTATTGTTAATTCATAGAAACATAGAATTATTTTCCCATCTCATATTTTGTTACATTTCGTGATTTCATTCCACGTATCATGGAAAATAGGGAGTCCTAAGGAAGCATTCTTATTCGACCATTAGACTAAAACCATTTGTAGTAACAATAAAGTTACATGTGTGTAAAGCAATGAAAGAGATCTAGAGTTACTGCTTTTACGAGGTAAATTCAAGTGGTTGATTGTTTCTACTTTAAAAGGTCCAAACATAAACAATAGGTAAATAATGCGTTTAGGAGGGTCAGCATTTTCATTCCAAGGACAATAAGCTAATTTATTTGAGTGCTAATGATGATTTTTCTGATTCCTTTCTTTCGCTTGGAGTGTTGTTTGATGAAAACGTTATTACATTTAATAGATTATGCTGGACGAGTTACAAGGAGGAGGAAAAGTGTATCTTGTGTATCCAGTCATAGAACAATCAGAAGCAACAGCCTCAACTTCGTGCAGCTGCTGCCGACTTTGAATCCATATCATCCAGGTTCAAGGGCTACAAATGCGGGTTACTGCATGGAAAGATGAAGAGTGATGAGAAAGATGAGGCACTTAAACGCTTTAGATGTGGAGAAACTCATATACTGCTTTCCACACAAGTAATTGAGGTCGGTGTTGATGTTCCAGATGCATCGCTGATGGTTGTTATGAACGCTGAGAGGTTTGGGGTAGCTCAGCTACACCAACTTAGGGGACGAGTTGGACGTGGATCTAGGAAATCCAAATGCATATTTGTAGCTTCTACTGTTACTAGTCTTAACCGATTGAAGGTGCTCGAGAAATCATCAGATGGTTTTTACTTGGCTAATGTGGACCTTCTTTTACGTGGTCCTGGTGACTTGCTTGGTAAAAAACAGTCGGGACATCTTCCGGAGTTTCCAATTGCCAGACTGGAAGTTGATGGGAATATTCTACAAGAAGCGCATCTTGCTGCACTGGTAAATGTTATTCCTTCAAGGGCAATCCTATCCCTTAAATTTCTGAGAATTGTCGGTCAATGTTTTTTAAGTTTTTATTTCTCTCTATCTCTCTCTCTAACTGTTAGTATGTTATTATTAAGTTGGTTCTTGACATCGGACTGTTTGGGAAACTGCTCGGTTTGGATGACTTGATAATTTGGAGCAATGGTATTTTAGGGTTTGCAAATGAATTCACTAATTCATTGAAAAAAAAAAAATTTATTCACTAAATTAAGAGGATGAATATGGATGAAGCTAAACAATCTAAATTTCATGTATGTATGTATTGAGCATGTTTTATTTTTTATTTTCTTCCCCTCTATTATTGATAGTTCCACTGGACTTCTTAACATGTTTTGGTTAACCCATTTGCAGAAAATTTTAAGTGCTTCTCACGACTTGGAGAAATTCCCGCTGCTCAAAGCGGAGCTCAGCATGAGACAACCACTTTCTTTTCTGGGTGATTGAGCTCATGGTAAACTTATACAAGGTCCTAAAATCTTGCCCAAATTAATATACCACTAGTTCACTTCCATTATTACAGGCTTCATGATCCGTTTCAATTCAGTATGGTGGACTTCACCGAATTTAACATTTCCCCACTTGTGAATTAATTTTTCAAGCCACAGCCTTCGGAGAAACAATGCAACATTTAGGAAGACCAAGAAGCATAAAGTTTTCACGCTTTTGTTGCCTCGCAACTTGCAAGAGATGTCGACCTTGTGCAAAAGAATTGTCTTCTAGGATACAATGAACATAGTCATGATTCTGACCACGGGAGGAACAACCGGTAGCGGTTGATGTTGTTCATGTCGATTGTAAGTCCTCTTTTTTGCTCTCTTTTGAAAGTAATGGTAAAGCCATTTTGGAGGATAGCATTTTTGTTGTATTTGTTGAACATATTTGGCATTCGTTAATTGACCTTTCTTTTTTTTTTTTTTTTTTTTTTTTAATAAATAAATTTAATTTAATTTTATTTTATTTTTGGTGGAAGCAAAAGATGCCTTTAAGCAAGCAAGGTTATAAGGGCGGCCTGTAGAATCGAAACTCGTTTGTCATGACTCAGTACCTTGTCGCCTAAGCCACGGCTAACTTTGATGCTCGAGTCGTTGAGACTTTGAGTAAAGGCTTTTGTACATATTCTTTTGATGACTTGGCATCTATTAGCTGGCTAACTGTCTCACCCCTTTGTCTAACGTGTTCAATATAAAAAACGTGACTAGTTCCTTGTTTGGTGTTCGACTATTTTTTGGGTCTTTTCCATTCTCCTCCAATAGAAGTTTCGTGTGAAGTGGGGAAGGGATCTATTAAATCAAAGTATCCATACATGTGTTTATATATATATATATATATGTGTTTTATATACAAGTAAACATATATTCATATACCTAAATATCACTATCATCTATCATTTGCAGTCTCCTTGAACAAGACTCATGATTTTATTTTGATTTCGGAACTTTAAATAGTTTTAACCTTACCAATTGTGTCTAAGTTTTTTAACTCTTAAATTGATTTCTCCCTATAATTTTTTTTATTGCATGTTATGCATTGAGACGTGACGCTTTTTAACAAGATGTAGACGTTTATAAAGTAAATGAAAAGAAACTTGGTATAAACTTGATGATAGTAAAAAGTTATAGATTACTCCCTGGATGATATTTCCATTTTCTTTATTTTGTTTTTGAAAATATAATTAACGTTGGAGAGTTTTGGGTGATGTTGATTAGGAAATCTATTATTATGCTTCTTATAAATATACAACAAAGAGCAAAAGTGATATCAAGACGTTATCTAATATTTTGGTAGTTTCTAGTATCATGTGATTCACATACGATTACCTTGTATTTGGTAGACATAAGTTGACAAGGATGTGTAGTCCGAATTTGTTAAAACAAATATATGTGAATAATTTAAGGATTGAAGAAATTTAATCTGAGTCCTTAAAGGAGGTAATTAACAAAATAATTCTGTATGCTTAAGGAAATTAACATCAGAAAAAGCTTTTCAACATTAATCTCTTTTTTTTTTGGGTGAGATTCAACAGTGTAATTTTGTATCTTGAAAATTTTGTCTGCTCTTTAGAACGTATTATGGGGAAGTTTCTTCTCGATTAATCCAATAAACAACTCAGGATCTTTGGATTCACATTTCATTTTCTGAATTATACTTGACGTAAACTCATAAGGCGGGGGAAGAAGCAAAATCTAAAATATTCTTCTCAGTGGACGAAATTTCTAATCAATGATATCATATGTGCATATATATATATATATATATAAACATATATATATAGAGACATACAAAGTTCAATTGTTCAGCCGCACCTCCCTGTCAAGCCGGAAGCTGTGACTTTGAAATGTCGCAGTATGTGATATGTAAATTGTCATTTTTTAAAAAAATTTAATTTAATAAAGGTTGTGTTTATCAATAAAATAATGTATTTCATTATGACGTAAACTAGTACGAAAAAAAGTTAAGATTAGAATTAGAAGAGTAGTTTGCGTGCGTGTGACTGACGTACACATCTACTGTTAACTAATAATTAAGGAAAATAAATTGCAAAAGTTAATCCTGTTTTTGCAAACACAATGAATGAAAAGGGTGGTGACTAGTGACTAATGACTAATTAGAACTAATTAGGGCAATAAGCAAAGTGGGACCCACATGCCATCCACTAGGATTACAGGACACAACTCTGGATCTGTCGTTGAGTTGGAGAGGAGGACAAAAACCAAAACCCAAAACGGGGCGGTCACGGGGGGAAGAGGACAAGCAGACCAAAGTGGGCCAAGTCAGTTCCCTACCCAATCATCATTTGTGGGTCCCACCGCCTCCGTGTTCCACGTATTGTCCCATTTATTCATCATCCAACTGGTAAGGCGGGACCCACTTTCCCACGCTTCTGTTTGCCCTCCCAAATAATATATATATCTTTGTAAATTTATCAAATATATATCTGTGTAAGTATTGCTTTTATTTTATTTTAATGCTTTGTTTGGTAATACAAGTTAAATTTAAATTTTTTATTTTATTATTTATTTTTTTAAATTAATAAAAATTATAATTAATTTTTAAAAAATTAACATATTTAAATTTAAAAATTTTAACTCAAACTGTTTTATTAAATGAAGTCTAATATCTTTTTTTTATTTATTCCAAAAAAGAAAAAAAAAGCTGAGGCGAAATGAGGGTGCATCGGGCTGTGTGCGCGACCACCTGACTTGATGGCGGCCTCGTCACGCCATGACTTTGGATGACAAGCCCAATGGGAAAAGGAGACCATCCTTTTTTAACCAAGAAATTTTGAACATGTTCGTTTGAATATTATTCTTTTTTTTTTTTTTTTTTTTTTCCTGCCATTGAATAGTATGCCATTCATTGGTAATTCTTTCAGTTTTGATCATTAAAAACAAAAAAATTTAAGGATCCTGAGTTTGAGTTGAAAATTTTAAGTTTTAAAAATAATTTTTATTGATTTTTTAGAAAAGATAAAATTTTTTTTTTCAGAAAAGACAAAAAACTTTTTTAGAAAAAGATAAAAACTGATATAAAAATTGTAGGTTGAAATAGTGTACCAAACGGACCCTAAGAACATAGTTCAAGTTTTTACATATGAATTCTTATTCCACTATTAATAAGAACTGTTTTCAAACATTAGATTAATTTTTTAACAGTTTGATCTATAATTGTCTGTCTAGGACATAGAATTACTATAATCATAAATTGAAACTTTAACTTATCGAATGGTTAAAGAGTAATTCTTATAAATAGTAAAAAAAAAAAATGTTCTATTGTAAAAATTCCCGGAGTTAAATTTTGGAGTAAAAAAATTCCAAAATTTAGGAGTGACTAATATTTTTTAACTTAATTTTTTAAGTTATTGTTTATGAATATCATATAGTCAAAAAATTCAATCACTCACCTCAAAATAGTCATTAGTTATTAGACTCAAAATATTAATATATAAACAAACTTTCAATAAGTTGAATTCTTACAATCTACGTTAATGTGTTTGACTATAAAAAACTCGTGTGTGGTATGAGTATCTCAAATGCTCAAAGAAAAGAAAACTTGATAAGATTTTTCTTAACTCGTGTATAAGATGATTTTATAACATGCTTGTGGATCAGGTGAATTATATTAGTTCAGTAACATTAAATTGCATAGCATTCTCTCAAAATTTAATTAGTAAAGTGACACATGTACATTAATGAAAACAAATGTGTGTGTGTGTATATATATATATATATAGCCGACAATCGTCATTATTACTATGGGAAAATTTTTCACTTGGGGAGAAAAGTAATTTTGTGTAGTTTAATATTTCATACATTTGTTAGTATGATGGCTGTAGTACCATGGGAAAAAGCACCACTTTGCAATTCAGTTTCATCTAGCAGTTCGATTATTTGTTTGTTTTTTTGTTTTTTCGTTTGTGTTTTTTTTTTTTTTAATTTTTTAATTTTTTTAAATTAATTTAATTTATTATTTTGTTTTCTTAAGGGTTAATTTTAAACTTGACTTTGGAAGAATATAAAGTGTTGTTTAATTTTCTTTTTTACAACTTAAATTGACACAATATTCTATCCAGAGTTTATCATAAATTTTAATTTTGATACTTCCTTCATTTAACATATACATTTTTCAATCGATTTTAGTTACATGTATTTGTTTAATGATCTTTATATGTGATTAAAATTATTAAAAATTTACTACTAAAAAATATTTAAAATTTAATTTTGATTAATCATTTATGTGACTAACACATAATTAAAACTGATTGAAAAAACACATTTTAATTTAAACAAGAAAAAGCCAAAGTTACCATCTGTATTGCTAAGCTCGGGGGAAAATATAAATTTGTATTTTTGTTAATAGTGTTTGAAAACATTTTGTTCTTCTTCTCTTTTATTTCATTTTATTTTTTGAAGTTAAAACAAATGATAGTCAAGCTGAGCAGTGTGTCTTCAACAAAAGTTAAAATAATAATAATAATAATAATAATAAAAGGAGTGGTGGTGTGGACTCCAATGCAATATTATTGATGAGATAATTTAATTAATGGTATATTATTAGCAGGAAGTTGCGTGTGTACATATGTTTGTCGATAAGTAAATGTTGTATACATGTACTTATATTATATAATATAATAACCATAATCATAATTAGCAAACTTTGTGCTTATCATGGAAAGTGCGAACATCTTGATGTAATCATGGTGATAACCTGTCGGCTATAATATATATATATATATATATATCTGTGTGTGTGTGTCTATGTATACACACACACTCATTTTAATAATTTATGACCGAATTGTTCACAATCATGCATGTTATCGATCACCGAAGTGTTTTTGTCTCTTTCTTTAGTTTGGTCACGATAAATGAGAGCCTATCATTTCTTGAACATTTATTTCTTCTTGTAAATATAATAAAGAAAAAAAAAAAGCAACGGTTATTATCAACTTTATAATGCGTTCATTAGGGGGGGAATGGTACAGTTCAATGATTTTAATTTTCATTACACTTATTTTTAGGGAATATATTTGTTTTCATTATCAACTTTATAATGCGTTCATTAGGAGGGAATGGTACAGGTTCAATGGAATAGTTTTCATTATCTTTATTTTTGTTTACTTTGATATATTTGGATACATACATATAATGATATATATCTTTTTTTATATACATATATGTATATGGTAAGTTAAAAGTTTGCTTGAAAGAAAGTAATTAAAAATGCTACTAATTATATTGTAGGTTACAAAATTATAAGAATTTATATCTATGAAAAAATTACTTAAATAATCACATATTTTTCATCTATCGACCAGCATGACACAAATTCTTCATATTGACCAACATGAATTATAGTTAACTTTAGCTTAAATTTGTATCATATTAGTTTAGTATTAATTTTTTGTATCATGTTAATGTAATTGCCTTTAAATTATGTCATTATCATGCTTTTCCCTTTATCTATTATTGTGGATGTAGATGTGTGGGTTGATGGGAAAAATAGTGATCATTGAACTTCTTTCAAACATTTATAATATGTAATACTTAAATCTATTATAGTATTGTCCTCATTTGTTATTTTATGTGAAGGTTTTTTAAGAACAAAAAATTTTAATTTATAAATATGTTTCAAATACTTAAATCCTATTATAGTATTGTCCTCTGTTGTTATTTTATGTGAAGGTTTTTTGAGAACGAAAAATTTTAATTTATAAATATTTTCAAAAATTACATTGTTGTGTGAGTAAAACCACCTATATTATATTCTCTTCATCTAATTGTAATCCTATTGTAATAATGAAATCCTATCAGGAGATGATTCTTTTTGGACCGCTATTAATTATCTAAATTTAGGTAAATATTAGTGGTTGAGGTTAATAGTGGCATGGTGCTGGTCTATATATATATACACGCACACATACACACACACACACACACATATATATATATATATATATATATATGTCCTCCATGTGTTAATGGAAATGACTTACTGGCTAGGAGATATTGGGTGCATGTCACAAGTCACTTTATGAGGTCAAGAGCCATTTAACTTTTGGAAACTAATTCTTAATAATCTTTATATTTCCATTGGTGCAAATTATAATCACATATAATATTTATGGAATTAAATCTTTTATTTATATCCAAGTTGGTGTGGGAAGGGAAACGTAAAGCTTTAATTTATTTGGCGATTTTTTAAGAAAAATATTTTACCAATAAAGTCCAACTAATTGAGCTACTATAGACTCGACCTTGAATATTTTGAGAAAGTGAGTCCTTAAATAATAAAATAAACCCATTAGAATAATTATATACTCTCAGTTACTTGAAATCACTCAAACTCCTCAATATATGTTAATATTCTAATAGAGCCTTCAGTTTAGGCGGTTATGTGTTGAATATTATATATATATATATGTATGTATGTATATAAAAGTTTGATTGATTTTGATAGTTCACACATACTACGCAATAGTTTATTCCATTTTTTTCCCCTAAAAATGATCGATTTCAATTGATCGTTACGTTAGCTAATAAGGTCTTGGATTTTTAAAAGAATAAATATAAAACATGAAAGGCTCCATTTGGAAAAAAGTCGTAAATATGTTATATATATATATATATATATCTAGAAACTTAAAGTAATTAGATTTAATTAATTAATCAATCAATCATTCAATTTTGATCAGATGAACAAATGATGACGGTACTAAAATGATACCGACAGTCTCACTATCTTGATGCACTTATTAATTCTTTCCATCATGATTTTTATCCATATATATAATCAATTTTTAATGGCTACTCTTTTCCTTGCCGTATTTGTACCATAATCTCAGCAAGATCGTGTGTGGATGAATCTAATACACATGCAATATTAGAGTAAAATTCATCAAACTGTACAGAATTTGGAAACCAATCCCCTTTAATTTTTGTTTTAAAATTTAACTATTCTTGAAAATTGAACTCATGACTCAATAAATTTTACTTTCCTGTAGTTGCTAAAATGACTTTGAGTGATCGTAATTAAATGATGATCTTTTAAGGAAAATTGGAGAGAAAGTGGAATCTAGACATATTGCCTATTTCTAGCAACCCATTAAAGCCAAGTAGATAATCCAAATCAAAACAATATCGAACAATATCATATAACATATATACTTGATTTCGATTCAAATATATGTATATATTCCAGTACTATTAGTGCTTCAAAATCTCTGAAGTATGAGGTAGACATCTTTTCATGCCTGTCAATTACAAATAAAATGAAAAAAAAAAAAAAAAGAAAGAAAGAAAGAAAGATGAAAACCACAAATGACTTTTTTCCCACGTGCAAATATATAATGCCAAAGTCTTTTTTTTTTTTGTTTTTGTTTTTTTGTTTTTGTTTTGAGTTCAAAGTCATAACTCATGTGGATGCATTTACAACCATATAGAGGGGGACATTGACCAACAAAAAGGAGTTGGGAGACAATTGAAACCTCCCTGTCGTTTTCCTCTTCTCTTAGCTTTTAATGCAAAGAGCGTTACAATATATTCTTACAATTTCCTTTGTACCCGAAGGCAGGTAAAATTGCATTCAATACGTACCTCCTCATTATCGAAAAAAAGTAACAACAAACTACACTTTATTTAAGTAGTATTAAATAGTAAACCCAAAAAAAAAAAAAAAAAAAAAAAAAGAAAAGAAAAGAAAAAGGATATGTTATCTGAGTCAGCTTGAATTGTCCACCTCAAACGTGTTAGTTAGTTCTGATCTGAACATTATTATCCCCATTAATCCTTGTCAATATCGCTGGTTGGCTTGACAATTCCATAAATAGTTAATTCCATAATCTCATGTTAGTAATTAGTTCGAGATTTATAATCTGTTATACTGACTCTTAAATTAAAGCTAAAACTTAAAATTAAAAAAAAAAACCCTCTTATTCTTAAAAAATAAATAAATAAAAGGAAAGAAGAAGAAGAAGAAGAAGAAGAAAAGGTAAAATTGAACATTATTTTTTTGATTAATTAACATGAAAGTTCGGGGAAATGGCATGCAAATTCTCATGTATATTACTTAGTCGACTAGAGATATTTTGTTTAGGTCAACGATCGAGAATATTCCTTAAAACAATTCTATTTGAATATTCCTTAAAGAATTTTTTTTTTTAAATTTTAGTAACGTCCTTAAGAAATTTAACCAAAGAGAATATATGTAAGCAAAGATTAAAAAAAAAAACAGCGAGATTCTACAGTTAATGCTTTTAAAATTCCAAAAAAAAAAAATAATAAAGCATAATTATTTATGAGAATCAAAAAGAAAAGAAAATCTCTTATCAACAATTAATGTTTTAGCTCAGACCTTCAAAGTTTCATAAAAGTAACCTCAATATATTCGGATACCATTTTCATTAATATAACTTAATAACATAGAAACGTATACGTATACAATTAGTAAATACTAATCTAAAATTTCTCTCCCTTTTTTTTTCCTTTAAAAAAAAAAAAAACTTAAACAAAACTTAAAAAAAAAACACTTTAGAAAATCAGTAATTTAGAACATAACAATTATTTAATGATGAATTACATCTATCATGAATTACCTATTATAATACTCACTTTTTAATTAACGCTTGACCAAAAATTGGGAGGCTATATCGGAGTGCTAAGGTGCCAATGATTTTAGCAGCTGACCTTTGAACCGACAACTGGTCTGGAGACCCCCTCCTCTTATACAGCAAGACCTGCCGGTTATTCTCCTACACTTAATTCCCTTTCTCATCATCCGGACACGTGTCAAGCATCAGGTGGGTCACACCCTTTGACTTGACGACATCAGTCAAATAACCCCTATCCCAACTCCAAAACCACGACTAACTCTCACCCCAAAAAAAAAAAAAAAAAAAAAAAAGTCCCACCACCCTCATATATACCGTTTCCTTTATTATTATAAGGATTATTTTAATATTTTAGTCACAATTTTTTATTCGCACCCTTTTTCCATTTTCTTTCACATTGTGGTTCCTAATATATTCTTGTCTTCTTTCCCCACTAGAGATTATAGATAGAGAGAGAATTATTTTAATTTGACCTTTACAAAATCTCACCCCCTTTTTCCTCTCCGTTTCATATATATCATCATTCATATATGTGTGTTTGTGTTTGTGTGTTTTTTTTTTTTTTTTTGGGTGTGTTTTTCATCCTCTTCTCTCTTTTGTCTCTCCTTCTGTTTTACTTTACCTTTATCTCTATTTTCCTTCTCTCTCTCTCTCTCTCTCTCTCTCATATCCCAAATAAATTCTCATAAACTTTCTTCCTCTCTCTTGGTCTCTAGTTTTTCACTGCAATAATAAATTTCTATGGGAAATTCAAGCTTGGAGTTGACCATTTCCGTTCCCGGATTCTCTTCCTCTCCTTCTCTTCCTTCCTCCGGTAATGAAGCTATATATATATATATATATATAAATATATAAAATCATTCGGCATATTGTAGACCTAATTTTTACACAAATATATGTATTTATAGTTTTAGTGATTTTTCTAATTTTGGTTGAGTACCTGAATGTGCATATATCTATATATAGTGAGAGACTTGGACATAAATCAAGTACCATCAGTAGGAGCAGAAGATCATGATAATCAAGAAGAATGGATGATCACAGACGAAGAAGAGATATTAAGCGTTAATGGTTCTTCCGGTCCTCCTCGCAAGAAACTCCGTCTCACTAAAGATCAGTCTCGCCTTCTTGAAGACAGTTTCAGACAACACCATACCTTAAACCCTGTAAGCCTCTCTAAGTATATATACAGATGTCTTTATTTATTTATATAAATATAAATATAAATAAATAAATATATAAATATGTATGTATATGACGTATCCTCTCTCTCTATGGTCTAATGAATTAATGCATGTTCTTTTCAACACCCTTAATTTTAATTATTTCTATATGGGAAAACCCTATAAGTTAAAATAAAAATGTTTTTTTTTTTTTCTTGGTTTTTTGCAGAAACAGAAAGAGGCTTTGGCGTTGCAATTGAAGCTGAGGCCA
>CM046385.1:8256624-8332299 GCA_025413485.1 Ficus microcarpa | reverse complement strand
ATATAATGTAGAAAAAATTAGCTGATTTGTGCACTACATGTATGATGTATGTATATGTTAAAAAAATGAGCAAAATTGCCAAAAAAAAAAAAACAAAAAAAAGGGATTTGAACACTCTAATTTTATATTGCTCAAAGAATAAACACAATCATTTATAAGATTTATAATAGTTTATTTTTAATGGGAGAGTTAGTAATTATAGCAATGATATTAAGAAGTTTATGAGAGAAAAAACAGAAAACACATCTTTCAGTCTCTCAATACTTTTTCTAATCTCTACAATAATAAAAATCTAAAAATAACACCTTTTATAATAAAGTCGATTCATAATTACTGATTCTTCATTAGGATAATAATTAAGCTTCACTGTTTGAAAAGAGTGAGAAACGCTACTAGAAAAGACATAGCCCATCAAGATAGTCTCCCGGAGAGTACATGGTACCATTGCTCGGTCAAATTGAAGATGGGAAAATAGCTCAAAAAAACAGCAATATTACTTGTATTTTTTATGTGCCGCGTAATTTCATTCAAAATCTGGTAAGTAAAACAAATTATGAGCGGTGTGGGATCAAACCCCTATTTTTTATTATTATTATTATTTTTTTTGCTATATAAACGCCTGATTTCGTTTGTCGTTTGCAACCATATAAGATAAAACATTTTCATAAAGTTATGCTTTTCATACTCTTACTAATTTCTTAATTAAATTGGACATGTTTGGTAACGTCACATGTGCAATCATTACAATAATACGCAGTGTACCGCTTTTTCTACAATACATTAAATTAATTTGAAATAGTTTTTCTACATGAATGATTTGCTTACACATAACTACCCTGCATACACAATTTAATATTTTTATTCCTTTATTCTCATGACATTTTTTTTCCTTCTTTGCCAAGGGATCAATTTTTTTTTTTCTTTTGTTCTTTTTTAATTTTCAATTTTCTCATATAGTTAATAAGAACCCGGGACCATGTCTCAAAAACGCATGGTGTACAAGTGCGTAGCTATCTATCATCTCATCACCAACGGGATATTTAATAGTAGCTAAAACTTTATTTTCAATCCTTTTTATTTTTTCACTTTTATTTATTATTTATTATTTATTTTTTAAAGTTTGGCTCGTTTTTCTTCTCCTTTTCTCAATTTCCCTCTCCATGTGATGACAAAAAACGACTTCGAAGAGTCTTCTAATAGGTCATCCAATCCCCCCACAACCACTCTCTTCCACTTTCGTCCTCCTTTATTCTTCACTCCCATTTTTCCATTTTTGTTCCATCCAAACACCACCACCACAACCATGGCCAAATCCCCAGACCAACTTCTCATTTCCACTCTCCTTTTGGCAACCCTAGTCATGAATTTCCCTACGGCAACGCTCTCCGACCAGCCGTGCCAGTACCCGTGCTATCCGCCGCCAACAGGCGGCACCGTCGTGCCCACCACTCCGTCCACAACATCGCCTCCATCGGTGGTCTACCCTCCTCCTAACGGACTCGTCTACCCTCCTCCTTCCGGAGTCTACCCTACGCCGGCGGGTGGCTACAATCCGTACAACAATTACCCTCCTCCTAATGGCGGATACTACGGCGGTGTGCCGCCCCCACCGGATCCTATCCTTCCCTACTTCCCCTTCTACTTCAAGGAGCCTCTCCACGGATCACCCAATTATCAATCGACGTCTTCTCCAAGGTCCCTTGGAAGATCAGCTCTCTCGATCTTCTTGTTTTTTTACTTGTTTTTTCTTTTTCAGTAACTTAAATTTTAGTGGCAAAATATGTATTGTTAATAAGCTAGCACTTTCTTGTAGTTTGAGATGTTTCCAAGGAAATTAAATCAGGATTTTGTGTAAGAGTTATAATATATTTTTATTTATGTGTTGAAATTGTGTTCATGTTGCTTAAGTTTGTGTTAAAGGTTACAAAAGTGGTTTAAGCCTTAAGAAAAGGGGGAGGAAAAGAGACTTTCTGAGAAAGAAGATATATGAAAATATGGTCCAAGCACTAATGACTTTTTT
The DNA here is from genome assembly GCA_025413485.1 of Ficus microcarpa. Classification (NCBI taxonomy): domain Eukaryota; kingdom Viridiplantae; phylum Streptophyta; class Magnoliopsida; order Rosales; family Moraceae; genus Ficus; species Ficus microcarpa. The sequence continues at coordinate 8,330,279 of CM046385.1, read as the reverse complement.
GTTGTGTAATCTATACAAATATCTATGTATATAGATTTATATATATATATATATATAATATTTGCGTTTTGGTACCATTTTTTGGAAACGTGCACACTGGGCGGCAGTGGGGTTAATAGCTCAATGAACCATCATGATTCCATTTCTCAATATATTTTTTATTTTAAAGTTTTTAGTCCTTTTTTAGCGCCTTTTTTTTTTCTTTTTTAAGTGGTTTTTTTTTTTTAAATTTACTTTTTTAAGGGAAAAAAAAATTACTTAAAGTACTTGAATTTGAATGTGTAACAAAAAGAGCAAAGAGTGGTACTAATGGAAGAAGAATTTTACTTCCCCACCTGGCCACCCACCGTACCAGAGTGTTGGGTTACTAGCCCTTTGGGTCTCATGAGGCCCACTATAGGAAGTAGGAGGTGTTGCGGACAATTAATGAGGGTCAGATTTCTCCACCGACTACCGGAATCTTACTCCCCCACCAACTGGACCCAAGCGTTTTACCTTTAATTTCATATTTGTATTTTTCACGTAACATTTTTTTGTTTTTTTTTACTTATAATTAATGGCATTTGAAAATTTTTCGTGCCATTAGTCAATCAATCCACGTCGGAGGAGATGAATCCTACTTTCATCATTTCTAGTGGGAGCGTAATAGATAAATGAAGTAAAAAGAAAAAAAAATCAAATCATATGTCACGTGATGAGTGTTAATAGTGTCACAAGGACCTAATAAATAAGGACAATGATATTGTAACAATATCATTCACACTTTTAATATATAATATAAATATAGTTAATAATAATAATAGTAATAATAATAAAAGACGAAGGGGTAAAAAAACCTGTATTTTTTTTTATAAAATAAAACACATTATATGGAGAAAAATTAAAATACTCAGATAATCCTGAAGAGGGGAATGTCCCCACGTGATGAAAAAAGACAAAGGGGGTAAAAACCTGTATTTTGCCTCATATATATGGAGAGTACTTTTGTAATTATCGCTTGTTTATTACTAAAATTTTTTAAATATTAGGACAAAAGCATACGCTTTAAAAATTGGGAATGATGTTGACACTTCACCTAGTGGAACTTAAAGCGCAAGTGGAAAAAAAAATTTTGATAAGAAAAGAAAATGAGAGAGGAAAGCGATAAGGGGGAAATTAAAAAAAGGATATAAAAGATTTTGATTTTTTTTTAATTGTTTGGGATGATAAAATAAATAAATCTATCTTTCATTCTGTGATATTGCAAGTGAAATTAAAAGGATAGAAAGATTATTTAATTGAAATATTTTTAATAATATATTTGTTTCTTAAGGGGGAAAGAAGGAGGTAAATAGACCAAAAACCACTAGTAATAAAAATAATCGCAGAAAACTTTTTGAGTGATGACATATTCGTGGTAAATGATTTATTGATGAAGTATATTTGCAACCTAGTAATCTTACAAAACATTCTTGAAAAAAAAATATTTATGGTAAATATCATCTTTATGATAAATACTTTATTTACTAAGTATATTTAATATAAAATTATCTTAACAAAATTTCATAAATAAACAATATCATAAATATGTTATTTATTTCAAACATTTTTAAAATATGTTTTTTACTTTAAACATTTTAAAAAATGACCTATTTGTTGTAATTTCTCAAAAAAAAAAAAAAAAACACAAAACAAGAAGGATAATTTAGTAATTTTCCTTTCTTTATGTTGGCGTCAAAGTGTTGCATCCCTTGATCAAAGTCCACCCCTTTCTAGAAACTAGAAAGACAAATTATGATGACCCCACTTTCGAATTATTTCATCCAATATTTCTTTTGCTTTCCTATGATCAAAACATCTCAAAAGTATCAAGTCCTATTCCCTCCCATGTTATCTTTCCTCCCACTTTTCATTGATGCCATATGAAGCATTAATGTTAGTGCATCTTTATTCTCGATAACATTCTTTAAAGGCTCTCCACAAAACCAATAATGAAATCAAAACTTTAAGCAATCTCACATTAAAAAAAAAAAAAAAAAAAAAAGGAGAATTGCTACCTTTCACCATTCTCTATGAGGGATTACAATTAGTTGGTCACCTTTACATCTTAATAGAGCCCCAAAAACACTTATTTTGAATTTTTTTTTTCTTTTTAGTGAACTGAGAGTGGAGAAAAACAATATTACTAATTTGTTATTATTATTATTATTTTTTTAATATTGATAAAATTTTACTAATTTGTTTTTGATTAAAAACACATGAGGACAAAGACAATATGGTTAATGAAATTCAGCAGCATTGTTAAAACTTGGACAATATAAGATAAAGATGGGCTGATTATGTTCTTTTAAGTTAAAGAGATTAAGGGCAAAAGATAACAAGGACAATTATGGTGTTAATCTTAATTGGCAAAAATAGATCGAATGACAATGAATCTTGGGGTCATAAGACCAAAATTTTGTCCTGAAACTCGATCCTAATCCTGGTCCCGAAACCTGATCATAACTCTTAGACTTTGACTCCTATCCTGAAACCTGATCTTGATCCTAATAAATGATAGAACTTAAAAAAAAAAAAAAAGTTTTAAAAAATATCTATCCAAAAATGTATGTTTTGTTTTCATTTTTATAAATCTATTTTCATAAAATAATTGTCAAACACCACACGTTCTTTAAGAATAAATTAGAATTGTTTTTGTTCTCATCTTTGAAAACACAATTATGAAAAAAATTAAAAAATAAAAAAGCCCTTAATTTTCAAGAGAATAAAATATATGATTATAACTCCAAAAATATCTCGAAACAGAAATTTTATTCGGTTGGTTTTGTGTGAATGAGATGGGACAAACTAATTGTGCCCCTTGTAACAATATGCAAATACTCTTTAGCTGCTAAAAAAAATATGTGAAAATGGCCCTTCAAGTGAATTGTCTTTATCGTCTATTCTTTTCCTTGGAGGAATCTAAAACACATTTTCCCTACTAACCAGAAAAGTTCTCTTTTAAAGGAAAAAACAAAAAGGAATAAGAAGAAGAACATGATTACTACAAGAAAGACACAACATACAACACAATGTGATATTGTGGAATGCATTATTTTTCGTTTCTTTGGATTTGGGGGGAGATTCCAGCTCAGATGTGACTTTATGGTGAACTCAGGTATGAATTTATTGCTAAACTTAATCTACAAATCGTATGAAAGGCAAATCTTTTTATTCTTTATGTTGTTATTGCGAAAGAAAATGACTAAAATTATATATAGATCCTAGGGTTTTTAGTACTAATACTCTCTAAACTTGTCACTTTTTTACAACTTACCACATAAACTTTTAATTTTGACTATTTACTCCGTGAACTTGCTAAATTATTGCAATGTAGTGCCTCATTTAGATAATCTTACATTAGATTGAAGATTTGATTTTGGAAGATTTGCATTAAGTTTTGTATTAGAACTAAGGTACCATTAGGAGTATCCTTTCCGAAGGCAGGGGGAACTCAAAAACATCAAAAGCCACTATTTCACTGTTTAGGCGAAACTCCACGCACAACTCGCATTGAAGACGCTCCACGCGTTCGTAAGCAAAGATAGGTCATCCCAGAAGTTGACTATATAAAGCCCATTTGTCTACCTCAGAAGGAGCTGTAATCTCTTATGTTGGAGCGAATGATAGAACTCACATCTTCCTATGGTGCTTTGGAAACATTTTTATTAGGAATGGGGTTTTCTATCTTCACATGAGGTGTATGTGGGTTTTTTGTAATTAATTTTGTAACTAATTGAATAAAAATTTAGTCATATGGGGTATATTGCAATAATTTAGTAAATTTAGGGAAGTAAATTGTTAAAATTTAAAGTTGCGAGGCAAGTTGCCGAAAGGTGGTAAGTTTATGGGACATCAGTATGCAAGTGTGGTGTGTGTTTATCGCAATTTTCAAAGTTGGTATTTTTCTCTTCAGGTTAATTTTGTTCAAAAACTCCCTTAGACACCACGTTTCTAACTATGAAAGTAAAAATATTAAATCGGCTACTAAACTACAACTAAAAAGGGACATCTACAAGAAAACAAAATCGACTTAAAAAACGACGTGAATACAGAAAACGATTTAATGAACTTCAAAAACTTGAGTCGGAAATAGAATTTACATCATCAAACGTGCATAAGAAAGCTATTACAAACTTAAGAAACAGGACCGAATGGAAAACGACAATACCTCACTAACCAACCGACAAGAGTAGACAACAAAATTTTTAAAATATTAAGGACACAAACTCTTATCTCAATTTTGAATACCAATTTATGTGATATGTGAAATGTCATTCATTTATTGATAGAACTTTTAAAAAATTGCCACATTAATTAATTATAGCTACTAATGAAAAAATGACAATTCATCATCACGTGAATCGGTGTTCCAAAGTTGAGATAAAAGTTGGTATTCTTAACAAAAATAGTTGAGGAAAAAAAAAAGGAAAGATGAAACAGAAAAAGATGCCAACAAAAAAGAAGAATAAGAAATTAGTACCAACAACGTAGAATAAAATGGGAAAACGATAACGACCAAAAAGGACGACAACGAGAAAACGACATAAGCGTAAGACGAGATCGCTAGGTAAAAAGGTAAAGCGACATGAACGAAAAATTATGATAACTTAAAGACGACATTAGCAGGGTACAACTGGCTAAGCAAACGACACGAACAAGAAAAACCTAGAATAAACTCACCAAAAATCACAAAAAAAATAAAAAACGACAATAACCATTAAAACTAAAATAACCTTATGACTCACTGAAAAAAAAAAAAAAAAAAACACGAATGGAAAAGACAACATGAAATGGAATAGCGATGATAATAACTGCAACAAAACGACAGATAAAAAAGAAGATCCAGATTAAAAACGACAACAACCTGATGAACAAAATTTGAGAGAGGACATAGAAAACCAGAAAAATTGATATCATTGATTAAAAAACGACATCAACATGGGAAACGATATTAACTTATCAAATAGGATTCCATTTAGAAGAAAGAAAACGAAAATCTACCGGGGAAAAAGAATTGACACCTTCATTTTCCCTTTTTTGCTGGATTTTACACTTTTCTCTTGATAAAATAAAAATACAAATAAATAGGGCTTTCATTGATGAAAAATACTTGGGCTTCTCCTTTTGTTGGGAAATTACAGTACATGACAAGTTTATGAATGGGAAATTGAAATATATTAAATATTTTGTATTATTTTTGGAATAATATAACTACCAAGTAATTATTATATGATTTTCAAATTTTTTACTACATAATTACATAACAATTATTAAAATGATGTGAACTCTTTGTTATATTTCAATTCTACTAGTTAGATTTTGTTATACATCTACAGATCTTTTCTTTTTTCTTGGTGAGGCTCTAAAAGATTTTCCCAAAACATATGACTTTCTGTTCAACAATTTGAACATCTTACAAAGTTCCAAGTTTTTTTTTTTTTTGGGGTTTTTGTTTTTTGTTTTTTTTGTTTATGTTTTTGTTTTTGTTTTTGGTGATCAAACAGTAAATGGATGCTGATTAATGGACGAAATACCACACAATATTTGCACAAAGTGAACCCTGTTTTTTTCATTAATTGGTAAATTGGATCCTGAGCTTATTTTTGGCACTTGGACCCTAATTTTTGTGTAGTATGACATCAGTTATTTATTGGACAATATTACCAAGAGTTGTCAAACTTAGGTCCTAACTGTCAAAATTGAAAGTTCACTGTCCAATATACAAATAACAAATCCAGTTGCACCACCGAAAAAAAAAAAAAGGCCTAAGTTCCAAGCTTTGAAGCTCTTAATTTATGGAAACATAACACATTGAACAAAACCAAAAAGATACTATACAATCTTTGAGTTATATGTAAATAATAATAATTAAAAAAAAAAAGAATTATATAGCTCCTTTAGGCTTTCGCAACAAACCAAAACACAAATAAAAAAAAATCATTAAATATTTCAAATGTGCCAAGGAAACAGACTCATTAAAAAAAAAAAAAAAAAAAAAACTTTGTTTAACTTTAAGGTGTGCATATTATTACATAACAAGAACATGAATTCGGTACAATGATATTTCCATATACAATAAGGTGAAAAAAAAAAAAAAAATTTCCCATTTCAAGAAATCCCCCAAACTGCACCATTATTATCTATAATAAAACTAAAAATGTTCCATGACATGCTTCAAAATAACTATTAGATATAAAGAATAAACGCAAAGCCACAAAAACCAATGAAGAGGTACTACAATTTAGGCATCACAGCGGGACTTGACGTACTAAAAATCTTCATTAGATGGTGGTGTTTTTTTTTTTTTTTTTTTTTTTTTTTTTTTTCCATCACACAACTTTTTTGTTCAGGAGGCAACATGAACTGCAAGATGATGATTCATTCCTACGCCACCTTTCATGCTCTTCCTCGCCACCCCATTGACGCTTCTTCTTGCTCCGGTTTTTGGTTTCCTATCGAGTACTCTTTGTCCCCTTGAAGCCTTGCTAGTCTCCATTACTTGGCGGTTGAGCTTGTTATGAGCATCTCTCTCCCTTTCTTTCTTCTCGGTGACATCTTTTCTTGTTGTTTCCGAGGCTTTTCGGGGTAATGGGGTTGGAGATGTTGCGGTGTCTTCAGTTTGCTCAGCTGTGTTTACAGAATCAGTGGTTGTTTGAGCTTGGTCATGTCCTGCCTTTGGATCGGATGGAAATTCCGAAGAAGCTCCACTTCTTGAGCTTGTCGACTTACTTCTTGCTTTGCTTATTTTGCCCTTATCGGATCCAACCTGGAAAATGAGAATTGAGTTCATTGTAACTTTCCTTAAGAGGACTAAGTTCAAACCACATTAGCATACATAAACAATCTAACGGTCCCATTTGGATCGTAAATGCAGTAGAAAACTTTTTAAATAGTGCCCAAAAATAGTCTCTTGACAGTGATCCAAATGGTCACTAAGTTCTGATAAGTTGTTGGGACGGATTTCATCCTTTTCAGAAGATGTCATTAATCTTATATGATAAGAAATAAACGTTATGATCAAGAAATCGAGTCCTTCTACTACTACAATTCTTCATATTTATCACCATAAGATATCCTACGTTCTAGGCAGTAGTTTATTTCATTCAATTATGTCAAATTCAGTCTCTAATATGCATAATTATTCTCTCACTTTACTGACATGAGCATCGGAGTTCTAACATTTGTGTTGTATGTCTTTCCCCCAATCTTGTAAGTGACGGACACCTTCATCTTTTTTTCCCGGATTGGGACCATATGAGCACCCACTTTATTAATTGAAAGAAAAAATGTCAAATTTCGAACCTGAGACCAAAAACCCTGAACCCCATGTGTCGACCTAGCCCTGGTGGGAATACTTAAAAGACAACAGGGCTTTGAATTTCGAACCTGAGACCAAAAACCCTGAACCCCATGTGTCGACCTAGCCCTGGTGGGAATACTTAAAAGACAACAGGGCTTTAAACAGAGTCTTTTAACCATTCCAATTTCGAACAAAGCATATAACATTACACACACACAACCGTACCTTGTTTTCATTAGCATGATAGAAAGATGGCATTGGGGTTGCTTTGAAATTGAGGCTCCTTCGAAGTTGTCTGATCTCAGCTTCTGTCTTTTCCTGCAGCCACAGAAATTTCTACCGAATTTGTAACATAGATTGGATAATTGGACACAAATTTTCCTCAGCTGAAATTACTTTTTGCTCGTTAGTTTTGCAAAACAGTCCCATGATTTATCTAAGTTAAGAAACTGTTCAACAATAATTGAAAAAAAAAACCCTTTGAGTTTGACAATTTCTCTTACCTGAGATTTTGCTTGGATCTTATTCATCTCAGCTTCCTTCGCATGCATTTTCTCCTCCAACTTCAAGTAGAACTGGGTGAAAAATGCGTCATAAGTAGAATGCAATAAGCGATCCAAGTCCGTAATTGCAAAACAAAGAGAAAAAATGAAAAGAAACAGCATGTTGGCTAACCTCTTTCCGCCTTTCTGCTCGCTCGTCACTTCTGAAATTGAATCCTATTGACCTTGTATCAGACGTGGTCAAATTTCCTTGGTTACGCCTATACAGAGAAATCTGCATTAGATATCAGAGGTTCAAAGAGATTGAAATGCATACAATTTGTTTTTGGATTCACTAATAAACCTGTTAGGCGTTCGCCGCAATCTGGCTTGATCTTTTGATGAAGAAAGACGAGGCTCATCATCGTCTCTTCCTCTTGATTCATTTGCAACCCTGTGGCAATACGACAACCTAGTTTTAGCTTCTACACATTACCAAAAACTAAACTTCACTTACAAGAAACAAGTACCTTCTATCCTCGTGAGCTAATTTTGTTTTCTGACCTCCAGAATCCTGCAAGAAACCGCATAAAAATTTGTATATAAGTGTGTCTATATATATATACGTGTGTGTGTGTGTAACGAAAAAATTGTAACCAAGAAGTTGATCGTACAATGCCAAAGACAAAAAAAATCAGTACTTAGAAGTGATGGAACCTTTGGAAGACAATGATTATTGCTTACCTCTGATACCGAACTCTTGCTCACGGAACTTGTGACTTGAGTAGTTGGATTTGATGGTTGATTTGCTTTATTTGTTCTTCCAACAACTTCTTTTTTCTTTCTGATAGGTTTCTTCACAGGATCTTTAGATGCATCACCGGAAATGTTTCTTTGGACTCGAGATAGAGCGGTCAGCGAAATAACTCTGGACTTGGAAAGCTTGGATTCTGTTTCAGGTTTTTGCTGCTGAAACACGCATATTAAGAGTTAGAAAGTGTGAGACACAGCTATCTTACGATTGGATATCACTAACGATAATGCACGCTTCTGATCATTAGATTTGGCCCAAATCTTATCAAAATAAAAATGCATACAAAACTCTGACCAAATTTGATAAAAATCTGTCGGAACCATACTAAAGTAAATCATATCCCAATAAGGAGTAAAAGTGAAACTAGATGGAGAAACAAACCTTCTCGGAAGATGTTTGCTGTGTTTCAAACCTAGATTCCTCAACTTTCCCGGCATTTTCGGTCTTAGGAAACTCAACAGAAAAAGATGATTCATCACCATCCCTTTCCGCATCAAACGTTTGCTCCTTATCAACTCTTGTCCGTGATTGCGGTTCGTCACTAGCTGAAAAACACTTATCACAGCTAATTTCAGTTTGCTGTGCTTCGGATTTAGCACTTTCAGCAGAACCATCGAGCGAGACATTGGAATCACTCATTGCAGGCTCCTTCAGAGGATTAGAAAACGAAACCCTGGAATCTTCTCTTTCGCATTCGTTAACTGCACGCCCTCCATGATACGCTTGCTCGACATGATCTTCTCTTTCACATTCGGTCATCTCATAGTCTCCATGGTACTCTTGATCATCTCTTTCATGTTCTGTCACTTCATATTCTTCATGATAGTCATACAAGTCTCTGGGGCTCTCGTCGAAATGAGGATAATGGACACCTCCATTTGCATTCTGATCACATTCTTCTCTGCAATCACTTCTGTCCGACACACCGTTTTCACTGAGTTGATATTCCGTCCCACTATGGTACTCAAACGAATCCGGTCTCAACATACCTTTCTTCTTGAAGTGAGCCTCAAAGTAAGCCTTCTTTTCGGTAACTGAGCCTGGTTTTGAGTATTTCCCAACCTCCTCAAGATATCTATTGTGAGAGAAAGACGACTTCCGTTCCCAAGATAAGGACTCGGTTTCAAATCTTCCGAACGATACAGAGCCAGAGTGTAAAGAATCTGCCTGTAAAAAAAAAAAAAAAAAAAAAAAAAAAAAAAAAAAAAAAAACATATTGGACATTGTAGATGTGGAAGGCTAAGTCCCAAAAAAATAAAAATAAAAATAAAATAAGGGTCCTTAATCTAGATTATCCTATGAATCAAATTGGAAATTAAGAAAACATAGATCTATAAATATTACCATATGATTGTTTTTCAGACCCCCAAAAAAAAAAAAAAAAATCCAACTATCTAAAGACCTATTGCAATCCACCATTGTTCTTCGTAGATGGACTAGAGATTCCAATGGAATTTGTTACAGGAAAAAGTCCGTCTTTTTTCATTATAAATCGTGGTTTAAATTGCCCCATTTTTTCTTCAAGACCCAAATTTAATTCGACAAGATTTCAACTATGAACCAAGTAAAAGAATTAGCAATAACAAACAATTTAATTACTAAAGTTAATTAAAGCAGATCCTTTAGAGATACCTGAAGGCTAGTGCTAAAGGGTTCTTCAATCTCCCCAGCCATTGCTATTGTTTTATCACTATCAATCAAAATCACAAAACTTCAATAATGTCACAATAAATAAAAGACAAGTTTATTAACACAAAATATATAAATGAAAATGGAAAAGATGTAGACTTTCAAGAAATGGGTGTACCTGAAAAGAATAGAATTTCACAGAAACATAGAAAACAAATCTAATACAAGCCCAGGTGATATATCTTCATGTGTGTATATATCTATATATCTATATATATTGGAGTTGATTAAGAGACTTCATAGTCTGTGTTGCTTCTCCAGATCTTGCCGGTTTGGCTGACCGACAAAGAGTAGTCTCTTGGAAAAAGAGAGAGGAGAGAGATAGGAGGAGAGAGAAAGGAAGAGGAGTGAGAGAGTGGGTTACTTAAGTGTACTCTCAAATCTAAAGCCAAAGGCTTTAAAAGGTCATCTATTCAGTATCAGTCAATCATCATGTGCATTGCCGGTTGTCTTTTTGTCCTCTCCCTCCTCTCCTCACACCTTCTTCTTATCTTGCATTACGCCGTTATAGTTGTCATTGGTTTTTTTTCTTTTTTTTTTTTTTTCTTTCTTTCTTTCTTTCTTTCTTTGCCTCCTAAATATTATATTTACTTATTAGTAGATCGGATCCCGAGGTCTGGGATAGAATAGTCGTAATAATTTATTCGGTAAAATACGTCATAATTGTATTTAAAAATAATGATGCATACATGGGACGACTTAAAATTATTCATAACTAAATAATATGTTTTTTTAACCTTATCCTAAGATCTGGGATAAAATAGTCGTAATAGTTTATCGTTAAAATACGTCAAAATCATATTTAAAAATGATGATACATATATCAGACGGCTTAAAATTGTTCATAACTAAATAATATGTTTTTTTAACCTTATCATAATTTTATCATTCAATTCATTCCCTTTTAAGTTCCGCTACATATGAGCGCTGTAATTAATTATTAGGATCATATTTAGAAACAATGATGCATGCATTGGTTGGACATTTTAAAATCATTCATTACTAAAATGATATATTTATATTTTTTAACTTATCACAATTTTATCATTCAATTAATTCCGTTCCATATGAGCGCAATTTACTATTAGAATCAAATTTAAAAACAATTATATATAAATCTAGTGGTTTATAATTATTTGTTACTAAAATGATAAATTTTTTTAATCGTATCGCAATTTTATCATTCAATCAATTTCATTATAACTATGGTTGTGTACGATCGCATCAATGAACCATGATCACTTAAAATCAATTTCCTAAACAATAAAAATAACAATAACATGAAAGTCATCTAATTATCAAGTTAATTTGGAAACTTCTATTGTGAAAATTTTGTATTAAAAATTTGTTTCAATTCTGCATTCCACAACATCATTTAAAATTAAAATCAAATGAAAACAAGAACTTGATAGACTTCTAAGAATTTGTGACCATGTAATATTAACAAAATGTTTTTGTTTCTTATAAAAAAATTTGCCGTTATGTTTTGACCATTGTAACAATTGGTTTATTATTATAATTGTCATGATCTCATAAGTCATTCACATGATCGCATGTTATGTACTTTTGACTAATTAACATATTAATTAACTTCCCAATCATCTAGCATGATGAAAAAATAATAAATAATAATAAATTTTTTAAAGGAAAGCTTTTATCGAATAATAAAAATGACGTGATAATTGATGACTTATCCCTCGTTCGGTTCACCATTTTAACTCAAAATTTTCATTTCAGTTTTTGTCTTTTTCTGAAAAAAGTTTTTTATCTTTTCTAAAAATGTTTTTTATTTTTTCTGAAAAGTTAACAAAAATTACTATTAAAACTCAAAATTTCTAACTCAAACTGATTAATCAAACGAAGCGTTGAGACAGCCACGTAAGAATCCCATAATAACCTGACGAAAAAATGCTGTTTAACGATGCCGTTTGAGAACAAACGGCACGTAAAAATTGGATTAAGAGTGTCTACATCAAGAATTGTTGACTTTTAGGCTATAATGGGGGAAAGTGATCCCCTGTGGACAGCTCCATCTGGAACAGTTCATCATTGCGTACGTGAGAAGTTGGAACAGCTTTTAAAGACAACTCCGTACTTGGAATTTGTGGAAGAAAGCAAGTGATTTCCGGTCCCTACTACTCTTACCCATTAGATTTCTTTTTTTTTTTTCCCCCAAGTGTGGGACCCGAAACTTTTCATCAATAATTGGGTTATGGATTACGCTAAGTTTGTGATGGAAGATTTGGAGCCGTTGGATAATATAAAAACGCAATCAGCATTGGGACAGATCCCGAGGCCGTGTAGGCACGTGCATATGGGCCGTTCATGTCGGGCTACTTCACGACATTTTAAATGATACCGGCCAGCGGCCAACGGCTGTGTAACCTCTCCGTTTACTAGACTTAAAAGAGAAGTAAATAACAAGTAATTTAAATATTTAGCACCCACTTAGCTCGTCATTTCGAGCCTAAACTATAAATATTTAACACCCATTTAGTCAATAAAAAAAATATAACTAATTTTTAGAAAGTCAATTAATTTTCATTTAAAAATTTCATTCAAAATTGGTTTATCAAATGCAACCTTAAAATAAATAATAGTAAATAATAAATTTATTATTTGAGTAAACTTGATATTTACCAAGTGTACAGCTTACTTCCATTTAATTCAAATATTGCAAAATTTTGTTATTCATTTTATTTAATTTTGTAAACATTTACTACCATTTATGACCTGGACTTTTACTTTCGACCACAACCAATAGGCCCATTTTATACTTTTTCACCTTCATATTTTGCTGAAAGAGGAAGAAAAATATTTTGACGTGTATAACAATTTAGGTGTTTGGAATAATAAATGCATCTTTATTGCAAACATTTCTTTGTACGCTCTTTCCCCCCTTCTTCATCGTGATGTTGAAAATGTTATAGCCGTGGCCCGCGACATAATGGTCAAAGAAAAGAGAGATATAGTAGGAAATAGTCGGTGTTTAATGGCACATTTTTATGACTTTTTTTTTTTTTTTTTTTTCCTTCCAAAATTGTCCACCCCTAAACCCCCAATGGCAAGGCTAGCAACAAGAATGTGCAACCAAATCCTTTCATTGCGACGAGGCTTATCATGACATCTTCATGATGGCAAGGAGATCAGGCCTCGATTTTGCGTGACTAGCCTCAACAAAAAGCTTCTCTTCACGATAAACAAGACTTTTCATCCGTCGCTAGAGGTGGTTGGATTTTGTCACGAAGGCTATATTGTCTACTCTGATTAGGGTGGGTGAAGATAAATTTTTTTAACTAGGAGATGATTTTGGTCTTTAACGATTTCTCAGTTTGTCACTTTATGGGTTTCTCTAAAATGGCGATAAGGTTTAGATAATGACCAGATGTACAAATTATGAATTTATGTGAAGTCTTTTCTTTTTCCTTTTCCCCCTTGCTATTTGATACTAGCACATAAAAAATTATTAGCTGCATAAGTGAGAAACTGTGACCGAATTTTTTTAAAAGAAATTTTAAATTATTTGTATTTTTAATCAGTAATTGAATTATCACTATCTATAAAGATCCTCTATAAAGGTATGATTCACATGAAAATAATTGTAAAATAAAAATAAAAATTTCCCCGATTAAAAAATGCATATAGATCTAATTTACATATGCTATTCTATATTATCTCCACCTTAAACCACATTATCGGCACAAACTATTTGGAATAGGCCAACGAGACATAACCTAATCGCTGCAAGAAAAAGTCAGTTAAACATGTGTCTCTTTAGGCCATTCATGGACCCTCGTTGTCGCGTGAGCTACAATACAACTCTTTTTTGCTATATAGATATAAAGTGGTACGCATCACGTAAATAACTTTTATACATTTTATTATCAATCAACAAAAAACACCAAGCCACTGTTTTCTAAAACATTATACATACACACACACACACTAGCTAAGGACTATATTATTTCACAATTAGTAAAATTAATCGACGATTCTAATTTTCTAAATAAAAAGAGCATCGGACCAGCCGAAATCGATGGAAGTGAGATTAAAGCTATAATCCATGAATATTTATATATATATATATTCCATAAAAATAAATTAAAAAAAGTCTTTTTATTTTTATCTTAATTAATTGTTTCTGATTTACCGGTTCTTATTTCTTTTGAAATGATAAGGGATCAGTTAATAAAATAAAAACTTAGAAAATTACTACCGAACCGGTTGCTCTCCACTAGATCATATCAAACTTTAGAGATCATAATTAAATTTTCTAGGGTCTCTTAACAAAACATTAAAATTATATGGATATCGTATGAATAAATTCCTAATGAACTATAAATAGCTTAAAATGACAACAAACTAACGTATGTATGCTCGACCAAAAGAAAGAAACCGAGAAGATTGAAGTGAAGAAGACAATGACGGAAAATATGTCCCACTTTGAGCTAGAGATTTGATGAGAGGGCCACTTCATGAGGAAAGTCTTATCTATGGATGCACCACCATTAATACTATATATATTAATATCTAGAAGAGAGCTCTCCAAATCGGTTGGTGGGGCTAAGCTTCAGGTAGTTGTGAAAAATAGCATTTCTAATAAGTTGGGACATACAATACATACATACATACATACATATATTCATTGGTATTAATATATATACGACATTCTTTTCTCTAAATAATACATGAATATATATGCTTTTTTTTTTTTTAAATAATGATTTGGTCTAATATTGGTAAAAGAAAAAAAAAAAAAAACCTCTAAAAAGATACGAAGTGAGGAGTAAGATAATCAGTCGTAACATTTTTTTTTGGGGTCAATTATTTTAGACTCTGAATTTATCGTACTACTCCTTACAAAATAGATAATAGATTAATAACAATAATGAGGAGTTTTTTCGGATATTTATGATCACATTTCATAGATATTTTAAACATATGTAAAATGAACAGAACTATTATTATTATTATTATTATTATTATTATTATTATTATTATTATTAAGTGTAACGACAAAAGTAGATTATGTTTCGGGTACTGTTATTTTAGGAACTGGTGGTAGATTATGTTTCTTGTATATATATAATCTCTCATGTGATGGATCGAGGGTCGATGGTGTTCCATGTGTGTTTGGTCAGCAACATGATGACACATGAGAGAAAGACATTAGGACGCTGAAAATATCTTTATTTAGATTTAGTTCTATCTGACCGACATAAGATTCGGCTTGTTAGATATTACAGAGGTTCAGTGAGAGCGAGTACTTGTATTTTTATTGGTTTGTATTTTAAAAGGACCGTTTTGGCGAGATTTTAGAGATGGAGTTTTGGATTGGATTTAAGATAAATTTGGAAAGGTGTGTTTAGTTGAAAAAAATGTTTGGAATAAAAAAAAAAGTATAAAAACTTAAAATATGATTAAAAAAAAATATGTATCGATATGAATCTTATTTCATTTCTCTCGAAATTCTATGCAGTTTGAAAAAAAAATCATTTCATTTGAACTTGAAAAAGTTATGGATTTTTAAAGTTTAATTTTACTATAGACATTTGGAGATGTGAAAAATGAAAAATATTTTTGAATTAAAGAAAAGGATTAAAAAAAAAAAACATTTGGAGATATGTTTGGAAAAGTCCACCCAAACAAGCCCCAAGCCGTGCCGACCATGATCATATTAACTTACTATTAGTGTTAATTACAATGCTCCAAATTCCCCTTATAGGATTTGGGTATAACTCATTCTAACTCATCCTCAAAAGCTAACTCAAGGAAAGAGATAGTACAATTCACACATAAACACCAAACAACTCAATCAATTACTGATATAAAGCACTCACAATCTGACACCTATATATGGTCTGTATCTTTGATTTTTCAACTAAACGTATATTTATATAACAAATAGATCGCCACATCTACTCGTATATAGCATTGCAATCTTTTGGACTTTCAAATATTATTAAAACATAAATTTCCAGATAAAGATACAAAAACTTTATAAATAATTTTATGAAGAAAAAAAAAACTTTATAAAGGCACATTAGTTTTCAAAAAAAAAAAAAAAAAGGATGACTTTAAGACTCTTGGTTATGTAACAGCACCGGGATGTACAAAAGAAAGGGCTAGCTATATACATATAGATATGTAACTATATATATATATATGTATGCATGTATATATATGGAAATTAAGGAGATTGGCGAGCACTACTTCTGGACATGCTCCTAAGAAAAGAAGAGCTTCTGGTAATCTCTCGGAGTGGTTTGTCTGTGAATCTGATGAATTATAGGCAAATTCCTTTGTAAACTTTCATCACTATAGCCGGCCCTATACTCCTTGCTGGGTTACCGGTCTGCACTGAATATATATATTCAACGAATATAAAACATTTGAAACAATTTCTTATGAAATTATTGAAAATTCATTACTAAGAAATTAGAATAAAAACCGTTCAAAAAAAAAAAAAAGAAATTATAATATACAAGTTAAGTGCTGATTAATTAATTAACTAATTACCCGGCTATGAAGACATTTAATGGTATTGTCATTCCAATAGCAATCCCTGCCAATTCTCCAATCTGCAATAGGTGAATGATGTAATTTATAAAATAAATAAATAAAAATTAAAAAAAAAAAAAGTAAATAAGCCGAACGCTAGAAAATATTTATAAAGAAAAACCGATAAGTGAGCTTTTATTTTCAAGTTAAACAACAAAATTATCTGTTGAATAAAACTCGAAAACAAAGTACTTTTTAACCAGCTACAAGCTGTTCATGATCTACGACATATAAACATGTGTAAAGTTTTGTGGAGATATAAATGTAAAAGCCGGGTCCCAATAAGGAACAACATCAATTTAAAAAAAAAAAAAAAAAAAAAAAAAGTAAGACCGCAGTTTCGCCTTCTTGATCTCAAGTGGCTCCATCCCTGTGTGTATGCATTGCCTTATTTTTCTTGGCCTTTCACATTATACAACGAAGATTTTTTATGGAAGCAAGAAAAAGGTAACGAGCTTAAACTTTTTTTTTTCAGCTTCCAATTATAACATTTAGAAGTTCCACATTCTCATGTAATATAATTGTGCAATCAACCCCTTTTAAAAATCCTTTTCTTTACTGAAAAAAAAAAAAAAAAAAGTGCCATCTCGTTCTTTATATCCCATTCAATTATGATAGATATTCAGTAATCCACCAAAAGAATTTGGATTGATTATACTCAGAACTAAGTGAAATCAATGTCTCTTTTAAAATTTATGACCTCAAAAGTAATTGAAAATTTCTAGTTTATAAACGTTAAACTCAAATACTCATGAATAAAGTAAACAGATAATGGGTGAAAGGATATAGAAATAATGAAATACTAACAGCTCTATTATTAGTCGCAACGCCAGAGACAACGATCATCAAGAGAAAGGAGATGATCATCTCAAAAACCAGACATTGGATACCGGCTCCATCTGGTGGAACAGTTCCAAAGAAAGAATCCTCCGTTACGTCGAACACAAGGCACAACGTTGCACTTGCTAGAATTGCTGCCAACTTCTGCGCCGTTATGTACAAAGGCACCTGCAATATAATATATACATGATATATGTGTGTGTGTGTGTGCCAAACAGAATTATAAATTAATTGTATTAATAGTATATTAACATGTGACGTTTAAAAGTACATAACACTATTTCAAATATTGTAAAATAGAAAGACGTATTATATGTAGTATGTGATTGAAGTGGGCGCCGGAGATGTGACCGACGGAGAAAATCATGACCATGACGATCAAGCCCCATACCACACAAACCCCTGGGAATGTTACGGAACCGTATATATATTTTGTTCACGGCAACGGAGCAACACCCTGCAAATATCAAGAAGTACGTCCCTATGGCCTCTGCAATTTCTGATCTCAATTAATTGTGTATGAAGTAATTAATTAGAGCTGTCATGAGTCCACATATATATATACGCACACATATTTATATATAGTTTGTGTATAAATATTAATATCAATATAAAGCAAAAAAAAAAAAAGTCGGTTGTGTACGTAGCTTTTGGATTAGTTGAACAATCTCAGGAGAATAGCACAGCCCGGAATTTCTATTGCTTGGCTATTCACACACAACTTCCTTCTATTGCTTGAGAGGTTTATCTGTTTTAGTGGACAGGTAATGGAGGAAAGAGCTTCTCTCTATACTTACTTCTTGTCCATATTATGGGGCCTCCTAACTATATTGTTGGAATTCATATACAGTTGTAGATCATAAATTATTTCTTCTGAAATAATGGTAAATAGCAGTTTTCTTCAGTATATAAGAGGTTTTTAAAATATTTAGAGTAAATAACAAAATTTTTAAGTAAATAGTAATTTTATCTCTAATAAATAGATTACTTGCATAGCAAATTTGTTATATACTGTTATTTATTTTAAATATCTTAAAAGCCTATTATTTACTTTAATTACTTTTTAAAAATTGTTATTTACTTCTTTCTCCTCCCATGGAAATTTATACATGTGTGTGTATATTATTTTAAAAAAAAAAAAAAAAAAGAACAAGAAGAAAATTTGATAATCAAAACTCCAAACTCAAAAGCAAAAACTTGGGCCACTGATCCCAAACGAATTTGACCACAAGGCCTTTGTCAGTTTCAAGATCCAGTGGGATTCTTGAGCTAATACCATACTTGGACCTTTGTTGTGGGCTAAATAGATTTTGGTCCAACTTGATACAACCCCCTTTAAGAGAAGAAACAAAGGAAGAATGAGGTAAATATTACAGATGCGGAAAAAGTAAATAATATATTTACAAAACTGATGAAATAGATCATATTTACAAGTAGGTTCTTTTTATATGAGTATTCATTTGGTAAATTATTTATTTATTAGTAAATATGCTATTTACTTATTATAATTATTGTAGATATGTTATATTACTTATGTTTTCATAAACAAGTTGGATCATCCAACTCCTCTCCTTCACTTTTAGAAAGTGGAAAAAATTATGTTTGAGCAAGAGGAAATGAAGAATTTTTGTCTTCAATAATTTAAATACCAATATACTCATAATAATAATAATAATAATAATAATAATAATATATACACACACATACTTAAGTGATTATAGGCATAATTTAGCAATAGTTTCACACTTAACTTTACCCCTTCATTTTGAGTTTAAATCCTCCCATCCCAAACAAATAAATGAATAAGTAAAAAGATAGTTAAGCCCTTGAGAACTATGACAATAAATTTAAAAAAAGAGTACTACTAAAAAAAAAAAAAAAGTTTGTGACCCTGAGTTTTTAGTGCATTGAGAAGTTGCTGTTGAATTTTCATTTTGAAAAGTTACTCCTAAATTTAATAATTTTTTACAAAGTGCTTCTAATCTCCTTATAATCGTTCTCGTCGACAATAAATCTGGCTTAATGATGAACATCACTTTAGATCCGAAGTACAAGAGTTTGGGATTGGAGAAACTGAAATCAAACAATTAACGTTTGGGATCAAAAGAGAGGGAAAATGAATTAGGATTTGGGGAAGTGAATTAGGGTTTAGGATTTTGGGAAGGGAAATAATATTTGGAGAGGGAAATTGAATTTATCCTTCAAACTTAATTAGTTGGGGGGGTTTTGTTTTTATTTCTTTTTCCAATTTTTTTCCCGCGGGTTACTTTATTAAATTTCGCCAAAAAAAGTAATGTGCACATGACGCATATGCTCTTTTTCATTTGATTCTGGATCGCTGATATTGATTCGACCAAATTTTCCATCTAATTAAGAATTTGGAGACTTGAATTGCCAAAATTTGACCCCAAAAAAAAAAAAAAAAGGATGAAATTGTCACTCACTAAACCTTTTGTGACTAATTGCACAACTCCCTAAAAATATTATATCTTTCAACCTCCTAAGATAAATTATTGTGGGAGATTCAATGGATTTTGCTTTTGCGAATATTGATTTAATCTTATATATATTTTTTGAACTTAAAGATAGGTGATTCAAATTCTATAACTTGCGACAAAATTAAATATGAAATTACTATTTTAGATTATATCTATAACCAATAATATTGAAATCAAACAATTTTATATAAAAATTAAAATTAAATGGTTTCGAAGCAGCAAAGATTTTTTTTTCTTTTTTTTTTTTTTTCATTCTCTACTGCACAATTTTTACTTGTTAATTGGCTCAACTTTTTTTTTTTTTTTTTCCCTTCCCATTTGACTAGTAGATTTGCAAATAGAAAGTACGTTTTACTCAGCAGTGGTATATTTAAAATTTTATTATCTCGTTTCTTAGATTTCATGTCAGGAAACTTTACCATTCATACAAATATATATATATATATATATATATATAAAGTAGGGGATTTCTTCTTATAATTAATTAATTGAACCATCAAAATTGCAATTTATATTAAAAAAAAAAAGTATAGTTATGCCAACCACTTTTCATTTTCAATGGTCTTGGGCAGATCGACTCAAGAAAATAGAGAGGCCAGATCAGGATGGTAGATATACATGCATGTTCAGAAATGTTGGAAAAAAGAAAAAAAAAAAAAGGAAAAGGAAAAGGAAAAAAAAATTAAAGAGGTACAATTTTATTCAAACGGGGACCATACATGGATGGATATATAAAATCTTTAATTGACAAGAACATGAATTCCAAAGTAACAAGGGAAAGCTATATATGGTGACAGTATATATATTGGCTGTGATGCATAATATTTGCTTATATTGTTGGCTAATTCATGCACTAATATCTCTCTCATTTCCTCCCCTCATGATGGTCCCCATCCAGATATATATATATATATATATAGATGTATATATATGTATAGCTGGTCCATCTCTTTGGCCCGTGTCCGTGGTTCACCCTACACACTGACCCTGACCTCTCTCTCTCTCTCTCTGCACACACACACACACACACACACATATATATATTGATTAAGTTTTGTTTGCATGTATTTACTCCCATCTGTGCCACAGGTCAAATGATTTTTGGTCCAATCTCCCAACTTGCACAAAAACTTAATTAATATTCCTTATCTCTTATCTAAACCATTACTTAGGCCACGTACATAAACACATATATAGCATACTACACAAACACACAGACACACACACATATATATAACACATATTTATGCTTCTGTACGTACACAAAAGGTTTTCACCTGAATAACTACTGTAATCAATATATATATATATATATATGTATGTATGTTGTTATATATGTGTGTGTTACTTGTTCCGAAATAGAGATGTTAATTGTGCAAACGAAATTAGTTAGTGTGAATGGCCCCCTACCAATTATGCTGGCTGGAGAACCAAGCCACGCTCACGAAATCAACACCATATGTTTCTTTTTTTTTTTTTTTTTTTTTCTTGGCCAAACTGCAGATCGTTTTCACCTCACAACTACTTTGTCTATTTGTATATTATTTAAGGCTATACTTTAAGCTAAATATATATATATATAGAGCAGGGACCAATTTATTAATTGTTCGATGGTTACTCTATTTCCTTTTTTACCACTGTTCACATGCTAGCTCTACAATATATATATATATGTTCATTTCTTGTGTATATATGTGTGTGTATTGAAATTGACCTATTATATATCGGAGTACTAGCTTGAATGTTCTGCACATCAACAAGATGATGAGTCATCTCAAGTAGTGCTTTTCTTGGCGTAGAAAAAAAGGCTACTTCCCATATGTTTTGATATATATATATATATAGTCAAAACACGTAATGTAGATATTCTGTAATACTAATTATCTGTAGTAAACTGATTGGGGAATATTTGTGTATAGACTTGTTATTATCTTAGTTATGTCTATCTTTAATCACAGTTCTTTTGAATGAGTGATGAGAGATGATAATTGATATTAAGATCATGAAACACTTTTCAATGAAGTTGACATTTACCTTATGATCGATGGATCTCTTGTCAGACAGTTATCCATCCTAAAAGATATATCTTACATTATATTTTACGTGAATTTGTTAATATATATATATTTTTTTCTTTTTGTAAATCAAACAGTGCAAAACAAATTAGAGGAGATCTAACGATACTCCTTGCAATTATAATATTTCGAAACTCAAGTCTTCCGGTCAATTGAAACTCCTCACAACACTAGCTCTAGCTAGCTAGCTCTGTTGACTACTCATATGTTTTATGTTGTTAATTGTATTCTTTAGCTTGCACACGCAAAGTTCAAATAATTTTACAACATTCTTGTAGTGTGCCAAAAATAAAAGTTTGAAAAAAAAAAAAAAATCTTTCTTCGTTTTCTCATATTATTCCACCTGACCAGAGTGTATTAATATTACAATCACATAATAGAAAATGTCCAAAATTAGCACTGTGCACCTTTGATTAATTACTTTTTTTTCAAGAAAAAATTTAAGGTTTTTTTTTTTTTTTGGGTTGAGTTAAATTTTTTTGGACAATATATATACCACAAAGTTCTCACAAAAAAACAACAAAATAGTTTTCAAACGTACACGACATTTGTAACAAGATACATATAATATTACTAAAAATCCAAAAAGAATATACATAAATATATAACTGAAAATATCCCAAAATTGCAGGAAAATAAATCCGACATAATTAGATGAGTACGATAAAGGTCCAAGCTTGGTAGGGACTGGCATCTGCAGGCTTGAAGCTCTATCGTCCACACACACAGTCGCTGCCGGGTAAAGTCGCTGGAAAAGGTGGAGCCTCTATAGGATTGGTTAATGTCACATTGGGGTCCATTTTTCTTTTTCTAAAGAAAATGATATCAATTAAATAAAAAATGTCCATACTTGATCATGGGCAATCAATACTCCTATACATATATACTACAGAGTATAGTCCACATACACTTCTACTATATATATATATTGATTTATTTATTTACTCATAACATTGTTTTATAACAAAGATAAAATAAAAGACAAAAGTGTTCATAAAAAGGAGAAAAAAATTTAAAAACAACCATGATGAAAGGCATCTTAAAAATAAGAAAAAACCATCATATAGTCAAAGACTAATCTCAAAGAATTAAATCGTAATTTGGATCTTGAAATTCGATCCAAAAAAAATGTCTCGTTCTGTGGTATAAATGTTTGTGTGTATATACATGTATGTGTGTGTGTGTATATATATATATATATATATGACTTCATTCTCAAATATGATATTTGTGTCCCTACTTCTAGTTGGATCCTATCCTCTTCTTCTTTTTTTTCTCTCTCTTTCCGCCACTAGTCGCCATTATAGACCCCAATTATACTTTGTTTGGATTCAATCACTATTTTCAACAAAGACCCGTGGCTAGAGAGAGACTTTTAGTATTTAAAATTACCCCCCCCCCCCCCCCCAAAAAAAAAAAAAAGAAAAGAAGAAAGCCACCACCACCACCACATGACTACAGCATGGGCATCCACATGAGGTGGGGCCCATGAGGAGCTTTTGCCACGTGGAGCGCGTGAATGGCAGTTGTACGTACGATGATTATGATCTTTTATCGCCGTCGATCGACCACCGGTCCATATCAAACCGGTGCATGCAAAAGCCAATTTACAATAAATTAATGTGGGCGTACACATATATAGATAGATATATATATATATATGTGTGTGTATGTATACGTGTATCATTTCTGTCGTATGTGTACTAATGACTTTGCGGGCTATTTGGTGGGCAGTTTCTGATCTTCATCGTTCGGTCATGGTCACTTCTTTTTAGTTTTGGATTACCTGCCAAAAAATAAGGGTCAACCATTAATTGATGGTGAAAATATTGTTTTTTTCCCCTTATTTACCCATTAAAGTATGAATTAGTAGTGTTGTCTATCACATGTAAACGAAATCTTGGGAGTTACTAGCAAAACCGGAAGGATCTTATTCAAATTATACTCAAAAAATAGGTCCAATTTCACTTACACTATCACGATTTCAATGTCATACAACCTGTATTGACCGAACACTATCTCTGATTGATACGAAGAAGAAAAGTGATCCTTGGTTAAGGTGATTATACTGTTAGTTGTTGTCATCAAATACTTAAGTTTAAGCCAGTTGTTTTAATATTTATGCCAAATAGAAAATATGATCAATACTAGGGCTGGTAATTCCGGATACAACACGAAATAAATGGATTTAGATTGCACATTTTATAATTAGATCAAATTGGGTCGACATGATTAACACAAAAATAAACGGGCCAACACGACATGTTTAACCTGTTAATGTAAATAGATCGTAAATAGGCCAACATTACTCAACTTGTTTAAAGTCTATATGTATAAAATTGGTCAATATATATATATATATACACACACACTTTAGAAAAAAACTAAAACTAACATCATATAAAAGCCTAATCATAATTCTTTTCCCCTCTTCTTCTCATC
Organism: Ficus microcarpa; assembly: GCA_025413485.1. Taxonomy (NCBI): domain Eukaryota; kingdom Viridiplantae; phylum Streptophyta; class Magnoliopsida; order Rosales; family Moraceae; genus Ficus; species Ficus microcarpa. The sequence continues at coordinate 8,305,557 of CM046385.1, read as the reverse complement.
AGCCACACACCCTTTCCCAGTTCTCTCTAAAAAATGTGAACTTTTAACTCCATTAGAAAAATAATATTATGTTTGTCTTAATCATTATGAATATTTGATAATTCTAGTTGTTGATTTTATATTTTATTTGAATATAGTGAGTTTCTCGTGTTAATAAATTTAGAATTTTAAGTGAATTTTAATCTTAAATTTTTGTGTTAAATGGATCATATACCAGTTTTGTGTTAAATGGGCCATAAACAGGTTTTCATGTTAAATGGGTCATAAACGGGTTTGTTTTCATGCTAACCCGTCGTGGCCTGTTTAATAATTTTGTTCGTGTGTCATGTTATGCTACCCATTTATTAAATGGTTCGTATTCGTTTTAAGTTCCTGGTCTGTTTATTAATCGTATCATATTCGTGCTCATGCTTATATTGTCATGCTGTAATCAGGCTGGTCCAAACCCTACCCGCAAACACGAATATCCAGCCCTAATCAATACACTTCTTGAAGAATTTATATGCTCTATGATGTTTTATCAAAATTACCCAGATAAGCTAGGCTCTAGTTTTGCACGCGCACATATAAATGGCTCTCGACATGACATAAGATATTTCTAATGTATCATAGAATTAGTAAGATGCAATATTTATCTAAAAAATACGCTGTAACATGTAGCGCATTTATCTAAAATATCTATAGTAATAGAACTATACTTTCAATGTATTAACATGCAGCACATATCGTTTAAATTTATAATATATATAATGCTACGTTATTCCTAAATTATTATTACGTCTAATTCATTAAACGTTCTTTTACCGAAAAGATCGTAGAAAAACTCTATATATACAACCATTTTTCTATCAACAAAGTAAAGAATAATTCAATTATCTGTTCAGTACCCGTAAGGCTACAAAAATTTGCTTGCTAGGGTAGAGTATAAATAACCTAATCATATTGTGTTTTTAGGGGGGAATATATAAACCTAACATTCAGCTGTGACTTTTGTCAATAGCCACCAAAAAAAAAAAAAAAAGGCTGTGACTTTTGTGAATGTATAGGCACGATAAGTTAAAAGGAACAATTCAGTGGACATAAGGAATTTAAAGACTGCATATGCCTGCAGAACAACTCCTGCCGTGTCCTACTGAAATTTGACCAAAAAGTTTGAGACAAAAACGATATTTCAACTGTTATATTCGGATCCGATGTGGGAAATGTGGAAATTACTGTCGTTTAGGTTCTATATATAATATGTAAACAGCATATATATATGTGTGTGTGTGTCTGCACTAGTAAGACGTAGTGTGTACTTAAACATATACAAAAAATATATGAGCATAGATGAATGACGAGACTTGATAATCAGAGACAGTGAGATGGAGCAGAGTCAACTTGTGTGGGGGACACAGGATCTGAAATTTTACCATAATACATAAATTAAATACCATTGAAGATTTTCGTTTTTAACTTATTTCATTTTTTTTCCCTTGTATTCAAAGTTCTCGTTGATATATATGGTGCAGATAAAATTAAACTTAGATCAAAGAGAAAAAAAATCACCAATAAACAGTACTTGAAAGGGGGGCTTTACAAAAATACAAGTTGCAATGAATTGTACCTTCGAATCTAACTGTACATTCAATTCCTTCGAATGTACCTTTGAATCTATTCAACACTACTCGTTATAGGTTCTAGAAGCGAATTTGTTCATAAGAATTAAATAAGAATTATTATAGAAATGAGAGAAACATAAGTAGTTTAACATGGTACGGTACATGCATGCGTAAGAAAAGAAAAAGAAGATTCACCAATAAACAGTACCGTAAAATGAGGCTTCACATAAGTATAAATTGCAATTAATTACTCTACACTTCTATGGAAATTAATTTATAGAAATCTTTTTATGCTGAAGTAGAAAAGACAGAAGATTTATTAATAAGAAAATAAGTACTACGAATGTGATTCCATTTTATTATTACATAATAGATTTCCTAATATCAAACATTAACTTTTCTTAATATATTTGTTTAGATAAACTTTGTTGCTTAATTAAGATTTGAAAAGTACCCTTGAACTAGTTAAAAATCAAAACGTGAACTTTTATACCGAATTAGAAAAAGAAATAATACGAGTGGAATTTTTTAATAATCTGTTCATAGAAGTCATGTTGGACCTTCATGTCATTTTATGATATGATCTTCATTTAAAAAATATATATATATATATATATATTTGAGAAGATTAATTATAGAAAAAGATGCATCTGTGTGTGTGTAACATAAAAATTATTCACCTCGAATCGGACTCCTAAGCATGTGAGTCGCCAATTTACATGGTGTTGTGCTTAATGTAAATTCAGGATAATGTATTCTAATATTAGCATGTAACAAAACGACAAGTACAACTCAGTCATTTCAAACTTATGTCAATATTAATATATATCCAAACAACAATGTGAGCTTAACAAAACTGTCTTTTTTTTTTTTTTTTAATCCCAAAATGGGATTCGGTCTAAGATTTCATCATTGTTAGTCAGCTCAATCATATATTAGAGACCTTCTTTCTTATTTTAACGCCAAATAAGAATAAACATCCTCCATAATTTTCAAGTCAAAAGGCACCTTTTTATCCCTATATAGTCAAATAGAGTATTCTCATAATATGCAAATCCAAAATGGCCTATAAAGCTCAAACTCCCTTGGTAACATTACATTTTTATCAAACTCAACTAGGCTACTCTATTTCAAATATGAAAGTTTCTACCTAAACTTCAATTCCCTATCATCCGTTGGACTGACCCCAACAGAAATATGTTATTTAATCCTATATTTAGGTGAACATTGATTATTTAAAATGAACAATTAATAATACATATCTAGTATGTGTGGATGTGTGTGTATATATAAATATAAATATAAATATAAATGTATGGGTATAAGCTAAATAGGGATAGGCTAGCTTGGATTGCATAAGAAATGAGGCTCAACACACGTGGGGGTGAGACCGGTTTTGTTGCCATCTCCCTACAAAACCATGTGAGACCGTACCACCTACGATGACTTCGTAATTCACAAAGACCCATCCCATCGCTTTCTTGCCGAGCATGTTGGTCTTGCGAAATTTAATGCCAATTCCTCATTTTTCCACGAAACTCTTTTTAAGTTTTTTACCACACCATAAAAAAAAAAAAAAAAAAAAAAAAAAAAAAAAAAAAAAAACTATATGCACTCATTTTTTTTACTCACCGTCTTAAATTTCTTGGGATTTGGGACAAATTTGCCCTACAAAACGGATCCACACACACACACCATAGATACATCTAAATATTAACTTCATTGGGATATATGTTAAGAAAAGCCAAAATTAGAGGGGCTAATTTGGGGTTTCAAGAACTTATTAATCCAAACGAATTACTATTGTCTTGCGTGTGTTCCCTTCCGATGCTACATTCTTACCAAATAGAGGTCTTGGGGTTTTCCAAAATTTCCCTGCCTAGTAAATCAAAATGGTTTATATATTCTATTTTTATGGACGGAGTGCCCATTCTCGATTGGACGGAAATTTGTCGGTTTCCTACGACAGTGAGGGCATTTTGGTAACTTTACCACCATCTCTTTCTAAGTGTCAAAATGATACACTAAAAACAAATTAGATATAAAATAAATTATCTTCTCGGATTATTCGCATTAATACACTAATTTTTTGGGGAATTGTCGATTTACATGTTGAATTTTAAAAACTTACGTTATAAACTCCAAACTAAAGACAAATCAATCGGGATGAAATTCGAATCAAATGAGAGAAAACAATTGAGAATATACATTTTCTCTTGATATAAAGGGGCGAGAAGGACACATTAACTTAAGGATTCTATGTTCTTAACTACCATCACATAGGCACACGTGCACTTTTTCTATCTCTTTTTAACTAGAAACGAAATGAAGGCGATAAAGTGGGATAAATTCAAATTTTGAAGTAGTACGTTGGGATTTTTTAAAGTTAAGGAACAAATTAAAAACGACCTTGAAGTAAATGAAACATTGGATGCAAATAACAGTTACTGAAATTCTATTAATTATTCAATGGTGAATGTAATTAAATTCATTGATGAGATGAGTGTTATTTATACTACATTCAACAATGTTATAATGTGAGATATGCTGATTCATTTATGTGCATATTCTCTATAATAGATGATGGTTATTTCATATTTATATATTTGTATACATACATATAGATACAGTGTTACGAAATAAGCAACGAAAATAGACAACAAAGAGAACGAAAAACAAGTACACATAGATTTATATGAAAAATCCTAGACAGGAAAAAACCACTAGTACAGAAGAAGAAATCCATGAAATCAAATATTTGTACAAGAAGAATGGCTACCGCGAAAGAGCATAACGATAAAACCCTAAAATTACGTCATATATATATCCAAACCCTAAAATTGAATATGTGTAAAAATCGGGTAGTTCTGTATTAGCCTGATCCCTCCGCTACCAACATAGAGCCCTAAAAAAATCTCATAATTAAAGCTCCATCACAAATGTCACACTTTGAGCTTTCGGGCCGGGCCAAAAGAGAATTCGGATTACCAAACTCTAATGATCTCCACCTTAACACAAATTCCACAATCTTCTACAAAAATCGACCTCTTCCACAAAAGCCCCTAAGGGCTAAACTCAGTAATGAATGCCAACCAAGTCCAAGCAATGCTCAAACTTGGCTATAGGGATTGACTTGGTCATCATATCAGTAGGATTATCATGAGTACTAACTTTGCTCATAACAATATCACCACGGGCAACGATTTCACACACAAAATGGTACCGAAGATCGATGTGCTTTGTCCTCTCAAAAAACATTTGATCTTTTGTGAGGAAAATAACACTCTGACTATCACAAAAGACTGTGGTAATTTGCAAGTCTTCACTGAGTTCACCAAATAGTCCCCTCAACCAAATAACTTCCTTACAAGCTTATGTAACTACCATATACTCAACCTCAATAGTAGACAATGCAATTGTATTCTGCAAAGTGGCTTTCCAACTGATATCACAACCACCAATGGTAAAACCATACCCTGTAAAAGATTTTCTTTTATCAATGTCTCCAACATAATCAGAATCCACATACCCAATGACTTTATCTCTGGTTCTCCTAAAATACAAGTAAGTATCAGTAGAGCCTCATAAGTATCTAAAAATCAACTGTACTACTTTCCAATGTTCTCTACCAGGATTCACCATGGATCTACTAATTGCACTAACTGCAGATGACCAATTTGGACGTGAACAAACCACAGCATACATGAGTGATCCCACTATACTAGAATCTGGAACTCGAAAGATTAATTAACATCTTCATCTGATTGTGGAGATAAAGCGGATGAAAGTCTGAAATGAGCCACTAATGGAGTACTAACAGGCTTGGCATTCTGTATGTTAAATCCGTAAAGAACTTTCTCATGTACCCTTTTTGACTTATGTATAGTTTACTTGCCTTTATATCTCTTACAATCTCCATTCCAACTATCATCTTTGCCGCTCCTAAGTCTTTTATGTCAAAATCTCTACTCAGCTAGGCTTTGACCTTTCTTATCTCTCCTTTATCCTTTGCTACTATTAACATATCATCAAGATATGGGAGTAAATACACAAACGACCCGTCATCACTCTTCTTACAGTAGACATAACTATCATATCTATTTCTTCTAAAATTATGAGTGGTCATAAATGAGTCAAACCTCTTGTACCATTTTCTAGGTGATTGTTTTAGGCCATAAAGAGACTTTTTCAGCAATCACACATGATTCTCTTTTCTTGAGACTACAAAACCCTCTGGCTAATGCATGTAGATGTCTTCTTCAAGTTCTCCATGTAAGAATGTTGTCTTCGCATCCAACTACTTAAGTTCAAGATCTTTCATGGCCATAATACAAAGCAAAGCTTGAATCGAACTCTGCTTTACAGCTGAAGAGAACACATTTGTGAAGTCAACACTTGGCACCTGATTGTAGCCCTTTGCAACTAGTCTTGCCATATACCTAGCTTCTTCAACTCCTGGAATTCCTTCATTCCTTCCTTTTGAATATCCATTTACAGCGAACAGCTTTCTTACCTTTAGGTAATCTCACCAAGTCCCATGTGCCATTTTTGTTAAGAAATTCCATCTCTTCCTACATGGTAATTGTCTATCTACCTGAGTCGTAAAAGGTTCTTCACTGAAGTCAATACCTTCGGCCACACTTAAAGCATAAGTAACCAAATCAGCCTCACCATACCTCTATACAAGTCTAACATCTCTTCTAAGCTTGTCTTTTGCAATAAAATACTGTGGTAGTGCTGGTGGTAGTGACGAAGCAGCTCTACCCTAAATCTCTGAGCTAGACTGAGATGTAGACTCTGATGTAGATCTTGAACCAATCTTAAATTGCACCCGTGTGCTTGATTTTTACTGATTTTAATCATAAGAATCTCTAGAAGATGAGTTATGAAGCATAGCAATTTCATCAAAAATAACATCTCTGCTGACTATGATCTTCTTAGTTTCTGGACACCAAAGTTTGTTTCCCTTAACACCAGACTTATATCCGAGAAACATTTACTTTACAAATCTAGGTTCTAGTTTTCCATTATCAATATGAGCGTAAGTAGAACACCCAAATATCTTCAAATCAGAGTAATTAGCAGGAGTACCAGACCATACCTCTTGTAGAGTCCTTTTTTCGATAGTTGTTGAGGGAGAGTGATTAACCAGATAGCAAGTTGTAGCAGCAGCTTCGGTCTAGAAAGACTTAGATAATCCTGCATTGGAGCGCATACAATGAACTTTTTCCATCAAAGTCCTATTCATTCTCTCTGCCACGCCGTTCTGCTGTGCAGTACGATGAACTGTTAAATGTCTCACAATTCGTTCTGACTTGCTCATATCATTAAACTCATCAGAACAAAACTCCAAGCCATTATCAATGCGAAGTTGTTTTATGTGCTTATATGTCTGTTTCACAATCATAATCTTCCACTCCTTGAATATATGCAACACATCACTTTTCTACTTCAAGAAAAGCACCTAAACTTTTCTGGAAAACTCATCAATGATGGACAACATATAATTAGTACCTCCCCTAAAAGGCATCCTAGATGGTCCTTAGAGATCATAATGAATATAATCAAGTGTTCCCTTTGTGTTGTGAACACCTTTAGTGAATCTGACTCCCTTCTGCTTTCTAAAAATGTAGTGTTCATAAAACTTCAATCTATTGATACTCTTGCCATCAAAAAGTCCTTATCTATTAAGTTTAGCCATCCTATTTTCACTCATATGCCCAAGATGCATATGCCAGAGTCTACTAACATCACCATCTGACAAGGAAGGAGCAAAGATAGCAACATCATCTATAATTGTAGAACCCTACAAGACATATAAGTTGGTAGACTTTCTCTACCCTTTCGTCATAATAAAGGCACCTTTGCTAACCTTTAGAACTCCATCTTCACCAGCGTACTTGTACTCTTTCGAATCAAAAGTACTCAAAGAGATAAGATTTCTCTTTAGATTAGGAATGTGTCTTACATCTCCAAGTGTCCTACAACCCCATCAAACTCTTAATTCTGACTGTTCCGATGCCAGCTATCTTGCAAGATGCATTATTTCTCATCAACACGGCACCTTTAGACACTGTTTCATATGTTGAAAAACAATCCCGATTAGGACAAATATGAAACGTGCAATCAGAATCAAGAATCCAATCCTCACAAGATTTGGAGTTGTCATTAGACGCAACTAGGAGTTCACCATCACTGTAATTATCTTCTGTAACACCAACTTCACTGGAATTTTCCAGTTGTTTTCCCTTCTGATTAGCAACAACTTTCTTATTCTTATTCTGCAACTTGTAGCATTCAGATTTGATATGCTCCTTCTTCTTGCAGTATCTACAGATTATGTCCCTATTTTTGGATTTTGATTGGCCCTTTGAGTCACCACTAGAATTCCTCTCCTGCGTCCTCACTCAAACAACAAGGCCCTCAGAACGAGCCTTAGTACCAATCACAAGCTGCTTCATCTTCTCCTTAGAGAATAGAGCATTATATACTTCATTCAGAGTAAGAGTGTCACGGCTATATAAATTAATATCTCTGAAAGTCGCATCCGAAGAGGGTAGCAAAAACAATAAAATCAATCCTAAATCTTCTTCATCGTACTTAATCTCCATGTTCTGCAGATCATAAACAACTTTCTTAAAAACAGTCAAGTGATATTTTAAAGACGTACCTTCAACCATATGGTGAGAATACAGTCACTACTTCATATGCAACTTGTTTGTCAGACTCTTCGTCATTCATAACTACTCAAGCTTCAACCACAATGCAGTGGTAGTTTTCTCCTTCAGAACGTTCTGCAAAATTTGATTCGACAAATGAAGGTGAATTTGAAAAAGGGCCTTTCAATCCTTACATTGTTTTTCTTCCGTAGTCCAAAACAAGGGCATCTTATCAAACTTTAACAGAGCATCATCCAAATCCATCAGGGCGAGCACAGCCCGCATCTTGACCTGCCATAGCAAAAACCTAGTGTTACGATCCAATAGCGGTATGTCGTATTTCTTGATTGCCACTGATGCAATCGAACGAACCAACGAACCTAGCTTTGATACCATTTGTTACAAAATAAGCAATGAAAATAGGCAACAAAAAAAAAACAAAAAATATGAATACACAGATTTACATTAAAAACTTTAGACGGGAAAAAACCATGGACAGATAAACAGAAATCCACTAAATCAAATATTAGTATAAAAAGAGCGACTACTGCAGAAGAGCATAATGATAAAATCATAAAATTACATCATATATATACCCAAACCCTAAAATTGGATCCGGGTAAAAACTAGGTTGGTTCGTAACAGCTTGATCCCTCCACTACCACCATAAAGTCCAAAAAAAAATTTGATAATTAAAGCTCCACCACAAATGTTGCACTACAAGCTTTCAGGCTGGGCTAAAAGAGAATTTGGGTTACTAAACTCTAACATACAAGCCCAAGGTTGTCATCAGACATTGCTAACATGTTTAGTGCATTGCAAAATCTAGGTAGCTTGTGACACGTAAGTTTGACTAAATTAGGTTAAGCACCTAAATGTAACATAAATAATTATTGTATAATTCGCTTTTGATAATATAATTAATTTGATTCAGTAGTTACATGTGTTAGGAATAAATACAAGCTCTCAATCGCTGTCAAGTCGTCAAGAATGCACATTAATCTCATTGTTCATATTTGATTTCAAGAATCACAATTCATATCCTTGTTGGTAGATGGAACTAGATTTCTTAATTCTAAGAAATAATCAGTTATTCATTAAAAAATCAACTAATTGGAAATACTTTAGCATATGTCCAACAATTCAATAATTGAACAACACAATATATATATATATATATATATATATATTACTTTCCATGCCACCATCTGTCGGAGTTATAGAAATAAAAAGTAGAAAAGAAGCTGACCAATAACTTAACGAAAGAATATCCATTTTTAACCTAGGTTTCTTTTCCTTTACTTACGTGTGGCTTTAATTTCTCCTCATAAAAGAGATGTCGTTTTAGTCACCACATGAGTTCACAATGTTAACCAATCAAGTAAACATATAGACAATCTTATTAACAGGCAAAAGAATATACCGACAAGGTACTAATTATCACTTTGTTCTGTCTATTTTTCCTTTTGTTTTCTTTTTTAACATTGTATTTGTGCCGAAACCTGATCAAACGACAAATACTAAATACAAAACTTTATTGGAATTGTTGAAATCTAGAACAATGAGAATCGAATTCTCTCAATAAAAAGTATGAGTCTCTCTATATTTCTCAGGTGTTTTCAAAATCATGCAAATCTCATACCGTCTTCCATAGTTATATTTTTTCTTGAGGGAATTCACATGTTACAGTTATTATTATTATAGACATTTTTTTAATCTAATGACGTGACATTCTAATTATCGATGCTGACGTGGCCTTCTGCTTCAGATTCTGCTTCGTCGTATCTACCTTTCTTCTTTCTTCATTTTCTTGTAAACGATGTTGTCTTCATCAATGCTCTGAAACGTCGTGTCATATTCAAACTTTGTTCCCGCACATTGTCCCATTAATATTTGGTTTTTTTTTAGACAATTTTGCTCCTATTAACTGCCAAATAGAAAAAAAAAATTAAGAAAATACACCTCTAGAATCCAGATGGGTTATTCTCATTGTAATGTCTTCTTGGTTGTCCCTCTGTGATCTATTTATCGTGTATTTTATATTTAACAACCTAATTACATAAATACGAGCTAAATACTAAATGTACTCAAGCAATACATTTAGTTATCAAATTTTAATTAAAAAGATAATTGATGAAACAAAAAAATAAAACAGCAAATCAGAACTCATTACTGACTAGATTGAACTATACTTGAATTTATTGTTTTAATTTAAATTAGTTTATTTTTGTTTTTAGTGACCTTTAGATAATTATTTTCGATGTATTCATCCATCTCAAAAAACGATGATTGTGATGCACATTGCACTCACTTGCCATCATTTTCCTGGTGAAGGAAAAAGAAAAAAGAATTTCTGACCAGACCGAGCTAGTTGGGGTAATCGAATTGTCCTCTCTCCCAAGTATAGGGTCATGGTAGGGTAGGATTGTGGGCACATCAAAAGCCAAAGGCTAAAAATGAAAAAAGGTTTGGATAAGCTTCTTCTTTTTATTTTTATTTTTTTTATGAATGAAAGTATTTGGAAGTAGTCTCATTATTTTCAAGTTTTCAATCTCACAAGCAGAAATCTCTTTCCTTAGGTATGACAGAGCAAGTTCTTTATATTAGTTTCTCTCAGTCAGTTATTCAGGGTCTACTTGTTATCATCAAATCATGTTTCAATAATAAAAAATAAAGCACGACTTAAGAAAAGATAATGAAAATCAAATCCGGATGGATAAAAAAGAGAAGCCTAACAAAGACACTTACCCGTTTGTCAACTCATCCACCCATGTGGTGTAGGTAAGCTATTATATTCGTTTTTGACTCTAGCAACTTTCCACTTTTCTTCTCCAACATCGAACATTTACTCAAATAGAAGAAGCACAAAATTAAATCGAAAAAATATACACACACACACACATATATGCTTTAATATCTGCCCTTTTTTTTTTTGTGGTAAAAAGTTAGAAAGAAAACCAAGGACTTGTCATTCTCAAGAATACATCATCATTCTGTATCAAGCAAATAACGAGTATTCAGGAATTTGAATCCCTTTCTTAATTAGCTTGTAATCAAATCCTAAGCAAAATTACAAACCAAGAAAAACGACAAACGCAAATAATTGCTGGATACACGGACAAATGAAAACCAAACTTTGAACAAAAGGGAAGTAAATAATAGAATATCCTCCCTTCTCCTATTCCTTCTTTTTTTTTTTTTTTTTTTCCTTCAATAATTCATTCACAATCAGACTTTTGTTAAAAAAAAAAAAAAAAAAAAAAAAAAAAAAAAAAAAAAAAAAACCTACATGCCTAACCCCGAAATGAAGAGAAAGAATTACATGATATAGAAGATCATTGACTATACTACTTTTCTTTTTCTTTTTCTTTTTCTTTTTCCCCGCTCTTTCCTGGTTTCCCTCTCATCTTGTCTCCCTTCGGGGGCACGTGGCTAATCTCCCCATTTTGCTTGAAGAAAATTAGACAAGCTTTGGCCTTTAGTGTGTTTTGGGGGGTAAATGATGCTTATAGCATGGGTTTTTTTTTCTTTTTTTCTTTTCACTAAGTCAAATATTTCTTCTTCAAATGAAGCTCCAAAAATTTTGGAAGTAGCAAATCTTGGGGATCTTCTGATCTTTCTTGATTCAGTTCTTCTTCTTCTTCTTCTTCTTCTTCTTCTTGATGATGATTTGCCGGATGTTCCCCCCCAAAGTGTGGACACACAATTAGGTAAAAATATATCATGAAAAACTCTCTTCATTTTTCGGCTTTTGTTTCTCGGCTATAAATTAGGGGAAAAGCAATGATTTACAATCCAAGAACTATATAGTAGACAAGAGTGATTGGTAATGCTATCAACATGCCAAATATCACCCTGCAGTTTTAGGCAACACAACAAAATGGGAAATTAATTAGTACTTTTAATTAATTAATATTAAAAAATGTAACTTTTTTTTTTTTGGGAAACGTTTGACTTACGCAGTGCTAAGGATGGCTGGATGGACATTGTACTCTTTGGCAAAAACAAAAGGAACAATCCCTTGTGGAAGCGCAGCCTTTATTTTTAAACAATCAAATTTAGTACTAATTAGAAAAAAGTTTTGGAAAAGGAAAAGATTTTTGTTTTTAATTTTTTACCTGAACAATAGCAACATGGAGGAGGGTACCACGGAGGCCGACGGCAATAGAGGCGGCGGCCATGACCGCCGGGCCAGTGAGGAACCTCACAGCCATGGCAAAGGTAGCTACTGAGTTCCCACATGCAATTATCTTGGGCTGAAGAGCCATGAATAGACCTACAATATTTAGTGTAGTAACCACAACAACCAGATACAAATTAGAAGAAATACACACCTCAGAATTTCAAATTTTTTTTTTCTCACATGATAAGTTCAACGCCACTTAAAATATTTGGAAACAAATTAAAAAAAAAGAACAAAATAAAAAAAAAAGGGTAGATGTCAATAACCAATATATGTTCGGCCACCGACCTATGGACCGCAAGCGATGTTGAGAAGAGACCCTACATGTCGGGTGGTCAATTTTACATTTATAGTCTAAGATGGAACTTCCCTTGCAGCTAAGCTAGCTAAAAGCTTTGGCTCATAATAATCCCTTGTGTAACAAACAAAGGTGTGCAAAGAATGGATAGCCATAACCATATATATATATATATATATATATACACAATAATAGTAGACAGACAAGCGTCCAGACAACACCGCCAAGGTGCCAACCTACTTGCCCAACCGGTTCATATGATCTTAGATGCCACGGCTACTTCGTTGTTACTTTTGCTCAAATAATTTCTCACCAACATATCTAGCTCTCTATGTTATCCCATTTTGTGCCGCTGGATGATTTCTATATTAATAAAAACCCATTTCTTTTTTGTTTTTAATTAATATTTTATTTAATATTTAAGTTTAATTTCAATTAAAGTGTATTTTTTTGTTTTATTTTTATTTTTTAAAAAATCAATAAAATTTATAATTAATTTTTAAAAAATTAATTAATTTTAACTTAAAAAATTCATTTCTAATAGATAAACTAAATGCAAACTAAAATATTGAGATTTCAATAATTGAAGGAAAGATGGAGAGGGGAAGTGAAACTTAAAGCTAAAAATATTATTATTATATAATAAAAAGTGGGAAACCCAAAAAAAAAAAAAAAAAAAAAAGTGGAGAGGTCATAATAATGTTGTGGTTATGTCCACTTACCCAAGCTGAACATAGCCATACCAAGCCCTGCATCTGACAGTATGGAGATAGATCCCTTTATAATTGCCGGCATTTTCACATCCCACCTAATAATAAAAAGAAAAACAAAGCCAAACAGAATTTAAAAAAAAAAAAAAAAAAACTGCTATGTAGACCTTGAGTGATTATATATATAAAATATATATATATATATATTTGTTTTGTTTTCTAATTTTAAACTATTGGCTCACCGGAAGGAGATGAGAGACCAACCGAGACCAATGAGGCTGGAGTAGGTGTTTGGGTTTCTGATGAGCTTCCTCCAAACCATGATCAAGATCAGACGAGTCATGACGCTCGCCGGAGGCATTTGCTTTCCGACGCCGGAATCCGGGTTTCCTGGGACCTTAGGGTGTAGCTCCGCCGTGGAGCTGGACCCCAGCTTGTTGAGCCCGGTGGGACCCATGTCCTTTTCCCTCTCCTGGTCATCACCTTCTACGGTCCTCCCAGCGAAGCTGAAGGCTTCCCCACCGTACCCCTCACTCTCCGGAACAGCTTCACAGATCATAATTACAACATTTAAAAAAAAAAATTTTTTAATTAATTAATTAAAATAAATTAAACTAAATTTACCTTTGTTTTCTCCATTCTGAGGGTGATCAGGGACCAACATTCTGATCTCCTTCGCGCCCTGATCAGACCGTCTGGATTGCTCCGCGGCGGCGCCGAAATCCGTCCCGCCGAAAACGTGGAGCCCGCCGCCTTCGGACACCGGCGAAGCGCTCGAGCTCCACACGAACATGTGGAGCTCTTTAGCGTCATGGTTCGCTTTGCTCACAGAGCTTTGCTGTTGCTGCTGCTGCTGCTGCTGTTGCTGTTGTTGCGCTGGCTTTTCTTGCGTCGTCGGCGGCTGCTGACTCTTAGCATTTTTAGTCACCGCCGTCGCAAATTCCGGGTTCGGAGCCGGGTACGCCGACGGAACTGTCTGCGCAGGATAGAATCCGAACCTCGGAGAAGCAATCGTCTGCGCCATCGGAGCGCAATTTTCCTCGAAATTCGACGGCCGAGGGGTCGGGCCGCGGGAGGACTGAACGGAGTACAGGTCCGCCGGGCCGAAGTTGGAATGCCGGGCCGGGAAGCCCTGGACGCCCATCATGGAGTAGAAATCGGCGTTGTTGAAGTTGGAGCCTCGAGGCGTAGGGTTCCGGGATGAGCTGAGGCTGTAAATCTCAGCTCCGGTGAGGTTCGACGGTCGCGGTGTCATCGCTAGGGACCGTCTCGAGGCGTTCGACTTCCTCACCGTCACGTGGAGCTTCCCATCGTCTCCGATCTCCGCGTCGGTCTCGAGAAAGTCCCTCCCGTCGAGCGACATGACGTCGGAGTCGACCTTGAAGGAGACGATCGACGCAGCGGTCTCCGGAAACTGCTCCATGATCAGCATCTTGGCGCCGCGATACTCGAAGAGAAAGAGGAGAAGCGTGTACCAGATGATGCACTGGAGAACCACTACCTGGACCATGAGATTGCCGGAGTACTCCCCGTACATGGCGATGAGGAGGGGAATACCCATGACCAGGGTGTTTGGCAAGGTGGAGAGGGAGAAGATCGTGATCATCCATTCCAGACTTCCATTCTTGGTGAAGTTGGTCCAGATTCCGAGGACGATGAGCATGATGATCTTCTGGAGCGTGTCGGCTGCGATGAACCGGAAGTTCATGGCGTAGATGTCGTTTTGGGAGATGAAATGGAACGACAGCAGAGGGACGGCGAAGATCGCCACGAACCTGTTGATGCCGGAGCATTGGTCCGGCGAGAAGATCTTCCACCACCGCACGGAACCGTACGCCAAGATCATCGCCACGTAGAGAGGAACCACCGCCGTCAAGACGGTGTAAAGATCATGCCAACTGATCATTCTGATTCCAGCTAACCTCAAACACGAAAGATTTACTACTTCTCTAACCTTTCGATCTGGTTAGAAAGGATAAAATGGCATACAATTGTAAATTCGAACTGGAATAATGGGTAAATTGGAGAGACAAGAGGCAAAAACCGTTAGTTAACGAACTGAGAGAGATGATGAAAACAGGAACAATATGGAAGGTGTTTTCTCTGCAAAACTGCACAGTTGCGCAGTTTTTTTTGTTTTTGTTTTTTTGTTTTTTTTTTTCCTTCTTTGTTTCAGATACTAGTTCTGATAAGTCTAGAGAGAGAAAGTGAACATTCTGTGAAACAGAAAACAGAGAGAGAGAAAGAAAATGGTGATTTTACAATGAGCGTCACACCAAGAGGAATATATAGTGGGGGAGAGAGAGCGGGTCTGATACACAATAAGTTCAGTGACATGCGAGGCTTTTAGAGGGAGTGAAGAGAGAGAAAGAGGCAAAAACTCTGAAAATCATTTCTGGGGTTAGAATGTAACCGCCTCACATGGTTAAGTTAACTCCAGTCTTGGGTTAGCGTTTTTTTGTGTAGTGTATTTATTAATTTTGTACTTGTCCATGTGGCTGTTTTTGTGTGGTATAGGTTCTCCAATGACGTCGTCTGTCTCCCTTATTTATTCATTTCTTTTTCTTTTCTTTTTCTCTTTATCCAAAATTCCTAGTGTTTTTATTATTATTATTATTTTCTGTTTAATTTGTTTTTTTGTTTGGCTTAAACTTTGGGGAGATTGAGAAAGTCCAGTTTAGTGGACGAAACCCCCCGCTGAATTTCAGGGCCGGTCATCGCCTTATTTGGGAATATCGTTTGAAGGAAAGTTTCACAAATTAGTAAGTTACAATACTAAATCACATAAAAATATATACCAAATATAGAATCCACTCGAATTATATATGTTTATTTGAATTTTGTAACATGTAAATGCAGAATTTGAGTTGTGTATTCAAATTAAACAGTTATTTAAATAGTGTACAAATAGAAAATTAATGCAATCTTAATTTATATTAAGTACAAATTTAAATTTGAATTTGGGTTGAATTGTTGTAAAATAGTAAAATCACTCGAATGTTTCATTACTGACCAAACACGTATTGCATTTAAATGTAAAAAAAATTTAAATTAATATGGTAATTCAAACAAGTGCATAGTTTATTGATAAATTTCATACTTAATTTTATATTATAAAAATACTAGAGATGCTAATTTTAATCATAATTTTTTAATACCTAACTTATTTAGCATGTGAGTTATCTTTTTTTATTCGTAAGCGGTTAAAAAATTATCAGATCGATTGATTCTATCTACCTATGAAAATATGATAATTTATCTTCATATGAGTTGATATTCAAAAGTTGTAATTAAAATCACGTATTATTATTTTATATATGGTCTAGAGTTCTTATCTAGTTTTTTTTTTTTTTTTTTTAAATCTTAATAGGGATCATTTAAGTATATTAGCAATTAGGAAATAGTTAATAAATTGTTCATTGGAAATACCTGTAACTTTTAGTTGTCTGACTCCTGACACTCAATACACTCTTAACCTTAGTGCTATATTTAGCACGAAAAAATATAAAAACAACGTATGTTAAATTTAACACAAATTATAGAACTACATTGAAGGGTATTATTCTATTCTACTATCAAAATTTAACACAAGCACATTAGTTTGGGAATTGATACTATATTAGAAATGCTCTAACAATGCCTTTTTTTTCTCTTTAAGTTCACAACTTTATATTGGTAATAGTTTGGCATGTCCCAACTTTGTTAAACAAGTGAATTATTAATTTGACTCCTACTACGTCAGTTAACATTAAAAAAAAAAATTAGAAAATATGTTTAGAATCATTCATATGTTTTTAACCCATATGTGAACACATCCAACACTACTTAAAAAAAGTACCAAGTCCACTTTTATAATATCCTCCCTTTTTGACATTGCAATTTATTTGTGCAATTAATGCAATAAAATTTACTACGATGTTGTCCCACAAGAAGGCATGATGACCCTCATCGGTGTAATATATGAGACAGAAACTAGCTAGTTCAACCATCTTTTATTTTCATGTTTCACACGATAGTGATAAGGGATTTTTCTTTTGATATTTTTGTAAACATTAATTAGCCTACAGTTAACTATTCAGTAAAAATTACGTTAGAGATGTTAATTCTAGTATCAACTTTTAAATATTAATTTTTGTACGTCTGAGTATTGAAAAATGTTAAAAAGATTGTCACATTAATTAATTATAATTATAATAACAAAATAACAATTTATTGTCATACATGAGTTGGTATCTAAGAATCAGTAATAAAATTGGTATACCTGACACTATTCATGTGGTTAATTTGTAAGAGGAAAATGTCAAATACTATTTGGCATGTATAAGAAAACATATTGTTTAAGACCGTTTAGTGCAGTGATTCCAGAGTTTTAGATGGAATGAGATTTTGAAGTTTCAAGTCCAATCCTGCTCTTTAAAAATATAAAATTATAAAATAATAAACAAAGAAAAACTATATTCACGGATCTAGCGAAATATGAATGCCGAATGTATGAAGGTGATAGATTTCTTGCATTATAAACACCATAATTGGTATCTTAAAAAAAAAAAAACAACTTTTTGGTCTTTATGTTGTAAATGTGCTATTTAATCATCTAAATGCAATGAAGAAACGTAATTCTATATATTAATTAGTTTTTTTAAACAATTATTAGCAAACTTCATTCATTTAAATAGAGCATTATGCATGGTGTATTATAAAAATAAAAATTATGCAATTTTATTGAAAAATTTTTAAAAGAGTAGTTGTAAGTAATAATGTTGTTTATTGAAACTTCTCATAATACATTTTGGAAAAGAGTTTCTCTCTCTCTCTCTCTCCTTTTTTTTTTTTTTTTTTTTTTTTTTTTTTTTTTTTGGGGACTGAAAGTTAAGCTTCTTCACTATTTTCAATATAGATTGCGATTTCATTAGTTATCAATTCCCTTCTTAGAATTCGTCTGCAATTTCTAGCTTTCTTCCTTTTTCTGCTTTTGCTTTTATTGGGCCAGACTTTCCCTCTTCTCTTTTTACAGATTTTATTGTAAATGCTAAGAGGCAAACCGAAAAACTACTTTAACGCAAGCATGTGTTTTATAGAATTTGAGTTCAAATTGCTAAAATTAAAAAGTGTAAAAATTTAAAATGAGTTTTTTTAAAAAAAAAACTAATATGTAACTTATTTCATTTATCTCGAAATTCTATATAATAAAAAAAATCACCTCATTTGGACTTGTTTATGTAAAGTTATAAACTTTTAAAGTTTGAGTTACAAAACTATATAAATAATGAAATTGAGAGTAAAAAACAAAAATTGGATTGTAATTGTAGGGTTTGGATTGAAGCACCAAACAAGTTATTAGAGTACATATAGAAAGAAATGTGTACTTTTTGTATTCGTATAATGTAACTTTCATCAGAATTGTATGTTTCTAGACTATAGATCAATGCATCAAAATTACGTCAAAATTAATAGAGAATATGAATAAATAAATCTTTTAATTAAACATAACCTTATTTATTGGTGTATAATAAATAGAAGTTTAAATATCAAACTAAATATTGTAAGTTTTTCTTTTATTTATTTATTTTTTATTATTTTATAACATGGGGTTTTCTAGGCATATATTAAGTTAAAAACTCACCGGTAGTTTTAGATATGAGAGTTCATAGTCATATCTCCGTCTTCTTAGTTTTTGTACTGGTCCCCATAAGGTAATAAACTAGCTAATATTATAAGTTAATTAGTCACAAATAGATATAATTGTGGAGGAAGTAGTAAGTCTGGCTAACATAATTACCATAAAAGGGTAAGTACTAAATAATCATAAAGATAACTAGGATTGTAAGTGATTTTCTTCTTTCCCTCCCTAATTAGTACATAGAAAACGACGTTTTTTTTTTTTTAATACAATTAAGTTATATCCACCAACAGGTTTCTAATTATGGCCATATTATCACCAACTCTAAGAAACTTTTTGTGCTTATAATCAAACGATATCCATAAAGTCATCACAACTAAAGTCTCACCTTCAAGGTTGTTAGTGTGATGAAAGGCTAATTGGTGAGCCTCAAATATTTCAATGACTACTGTGACTATATGCATATAATCTCACTGTAATACTATTTGGCTTTATTATAAAGTGTAGAATTCGAATTTCGTATTTTAAGTTAATATAAAAATAATAATAATAATAATAATAATAATCACTTGTCAAACAACATGTAATAACATATGGAAAGATGCAAATTTTATCCCGCATCACATTAAATATATATTTGTTACTTGCTCCTGGTCATCCTTTTGTGCCTTTCCTTTCTTTCATCTCCTTTTTGTTTTCATTTTCTGTTTAAGTTTATTAATTTGTTTTTCTTTAATTGTATTCAAGTTAACACAACATTACATTATCCTTTACATATCTAAAATGGAGAACGTGACAAGATATATATCACGATCCTCTCATAATTGAAATAAGCTAACTACTATTCTTGTTAAAAAAAAAACCTATATGTGTTCTTTAAAGAAAAAAAAGGACGCTCATAATTACTAATTAACTAGCTAGAGCCACCTAATTAATGTACTCATCAACCTCCAAGAAGTAAGCTAACTAATATATATTCTTGTTTAAAACAAAGAATAAAAAAAGAATCTAATTACTAAACCGAAGTCACCTAATTATTCATCAAAGTTTCTATGTTGATGTGACAATTTTCTTGCCATATCCATAATATTTTATCTCCTCTTTAATAGTTGTGGTAAACACAATACTTCCTTCTTTCTTCTTCATCACCACCATCCTTTCACTAATCCTTATAACCCCACCATTTCCATTCCCAATTAGCTCTTTATCTAGTTTTCCTATTTTAAATGCACCTATTTTTTTCTAACATAGATTTTCATCTCCCATTTAATATATATAGTCCTCTTATACTACTCCATTTATAGACTGTATGTATATACACATACACACACACATATATATAATCATGGGACAGGACCTAAGGAAAAAGGACTTTTCCTTCCTAGATAGTGACATGTTATTAGAAAAATAATATCGAGTCAAACTACGGTCACAAAAGAAAAGTTTTGGGTTGGAATTGATCAAAAGGGGATATACTGTCCCTCAAGCACCAAGATCTTGTTCATGCACCTCTTTTCCTCTTACAAATTTTTACTTTTTTTTTTTAATTTAATGTGGTTTTTCTTTAAATTCAAAAAGATCATTGTTCAGTCCACGTGGGATCATATTTATCAAGTCTTTTTCATTATATTGACCCCAGGGAAAACAACAAGCCAAGTAGTCTTGCCGTATAAGCTATATATAGATATCTATATATATTCCACACCTCAATAAATTTTTTTTTGGGACCTTTTTCTATGGCTAAACACCGGTTAATTATTAGTCAAATTAATAGCGAGCTTAATTAAGAAATTGATCATATTAAAGATACGTGATTTGGCTTAATAGTGACCGTGACTGGCCTTTGATTGACATTTGCATGAATCAGATTTGTGAAACCCAAACAATTTGTTCACATGTATTTTTATTTATTTATAGATAACAGGTTTTTTTTTTTTTTTTTTTGAAAAGGTTGATCTAGTCAATCTTGTTATATAAAAAAACTACAAAAACAATCATGAGAAGCTCCGTTCGTCACATGATCATTTTATGGATGAATAATTTATTGCTAAATTCTTATTAAATTATTTTGGATCTTCTTTTTCCCTATTTAATGAACTATATATTTGGTATTTGTATAGATACATATCAGTCATGATTGAACCGGTGAATAAGAAAAAATTAGAAGGAGTATTTAGGAAATATGAAATGGGATTTATTGAGTATAATTACAATTAACATAAAAAAGCCAACGGAAAAAAGCAAAACGAGAGATCTTTTGAGCTAATGATTTGGGTTATCTATGATCTCGAAAGGAATATAATGGAAAGTGGAAGTTCGTGAGTAATAAACATCAGTCACATTCACATACCTAAAAAAATGAAATAAAATAAAATTCCAGTCTCCTTGGCCCCTGCATGATTGACACAATTCGATATATCATATCACATAAAAGTAGCAGCTTTTTTATTTTAGAGAGAGAAAAAAAAAAAAAAAAACCAAGCTCACCCACCGTGAAATTACCTCTCCAATAACTCAAAAGAAGGGAATTTTGCAAAAATGAAAAAAAAAAAAAAAAAAAAAAACGGTGCAAAGTATTAAATAGTCAGAAATATACTTATATATTATTATAATATAATATGACCCATTTCGTAAACTATGTAATATTTTTTAAGGATATTTATTTGTAATTTGTCTCATAATTAAAAAAAAAAAAAAAAACTGGTTTTAGAGGCTAAATTAAGGCATGGTTCACTATACACGAGTCATGACTTGAGTGGAAGACTAAAATTCCTTGACCTTGAACAAATTAATAAATATAAGGTTTAGGATCCGTTTAGTGATAATGAGTTTGAGTTGAAATTTTTAAGTTTGAATAGTAATTTTTGTTGATTTTTTAGAAAAGATAAAAAAATTTTTCAGAAAAAATAAAAAATTTTTGAAAAAAAAGATAAAAAAAATGATTTATCTTAAATTAAACTGAAGCACCAAATTAACCCTTAATTTATGAAAGGACAGCTTAAAAGAAGACTAGTCCTTTTGGAACTGATGAGAACACTCAACGACCCCAAAGTGCAATGATTCATGGCAATGCATATGCCCATGCAAGCACTGTGGGGTTACCACACACGTGCATCTCTATTAACGCTTCTTTTTTTTTTTTTTTTCCAAGACCGATTGGAGGACCAACCCTATCCCTTTGGCTTTTGTTTTTCTCTCAATTCTATCCCTTTAACTTTCTAGCTTATTTTCAACTAGCACATCATTTGGGTTGCTCTTAGAATCTTTTTGAGTTTTGTAACTAGCAAATTCACATTTTCATCATGCAAAGACCGACAAAACTACTTCTCATTCTGATGATCTGTCCACGAAGGATTGGTTCTCTGCCTACCAAACCGATGTTGAGAACCACAACTATCATTGAAAGTGAGCTCCGTGTGCATGAGTACTGGTGCCTCCTAACATTTGCTATACACACACACACACACACACACGTAAATATCAGTAATTTTTAATAATTAGGGCTGCACATGACACATGCAGCGACGGATTTAGGTGTGCTGAAATTTTTGTCTTTTAATTTTATTCTAAAAATGTTATGGTTTTCTATTTTGTCCTACTGAAAATTATTAAAACTTTATATAGCCCCTACTTCACTCTTTGATTTTTTATATATTGATGTTATTTATTTTATTTTTTAAAAATTTTGTATAAGTTTCTATTGAAATTTTAATCTGATTCTGCCGCTGGATACTTATACACACTTATCGTATTCTACAGTTAGACCAGGGCATGTGAGATTGGTCAACACGCAAAGCGTTATGAATTCTTCATGATTTATTCTCCCTTAATTCAAAATTTATCCGAAAGCAACACTACAAAGAACTTATGAAAACCAAGTCTCTAGAAGCTAGCAAGGAAATATCTGATAAGGAATTCCGAAAGGTTGACTAAAAGCATGAGAAATAAACCTCCACTAGTTTCTTTTGATCAGTTTCAAGGTTCGGATAACTTTGTTGCCAATTATGCTTATTAATTACTGTAAGAATTTCCCTTGTCGAGTTGCAATTTGATAACTGGAAAGGATCATCCCCCAATTGTTTGAACTGTTAAAAGTTCCTTTTCTTCCATGCTTTTCTTGAAAAGAAAGTTTCCTAAAGCCCCATGATTTATCGAACCTTTTTTTTTTTTTTTTTATCATCTAAGTTATATCAAACATAGTACTTTTTTGTCACATATATTTGTACATACACTTATATTTAACTATATATATGTTTATATATATATATATATATATGTGATGATGATGATCTTGATAGGCCTAGTCTATTCTAAACCCATTCAGTATCCTACTAGAATATATTTGCCACTTTTCTTGGGATCCATCATATGGCTTGGAAGATTTTAGGAATATATGAGTACAATACATGCCATCTTAAAGAAGATAAAAATTGTGAAATGCTTTGTATAATGCCAATGCAGTCAATTCAAGCTGTGACCGTACCCATATATACATATACATACAGAGAGAGAATAAAAGTTGAACCTTTTTTTTTTCTTTTTCTATTTTCTTTTATCTTCTTCCCTCTCTTGGACTTCTGTTATATAAACTCATGATAAAGTGACAATCCATAAATGATATGTGTGTGTGTGTGTGTGTGTGTGTTACTTTCTACTATTATAGTACCAAAAGGTGTGAAAAAAAAAAAAAAAAGGAGAAATTAAAAAGGAGGATGATCAGATGATCATGTGATGAGAACCGAAAGGGAGATGAAAAGTGTAAATATACAGGACACTAGTAGTGTGGTCCAAGTTGAGGGGTTCGAAGTGGCTCTCTTTTTGTGCAGTAATTTAGGACATTGTAAGGAGAGTTTGGGAGGCATAAGTGAGTCAAAAGAGGTGAGCCTGTCGGCACGTTGAGTCTCTCTATATATATCCCCAAAATCACTACCACCCCTTTAAAATATTGTCAATTCAAACGCTAAAATTTGTGCTTAATTCGCTTACCAATTGAAAAAACTAATAAAACTTGCCAATTTATGTTTTTATAGTAGCAATGACTCTTTTTTCACTATCGATAAAAACTATAATTTAAACAGTTATTTTTATTTTTCAATAGTCTAATCTATAAGCATTTATGTTAACATTCATAACATACAATATAAAACTGCTTTGTTTATAGATATTTGGAAAAATTAATCCAATGATTAAAGTGTAGTTTCTACCGATAATTTAAAAAAAAAATTTCTATTACAAAAGAGACCTTAGACGTCGTCAGTAAAAACATCATCTAAGTGGGCATCAGGAAAAGTATTCCTTAGACGTCGCTTTTACAGATGATGTCTGTACCTCTCTATAAATAAGCATCATCTATGATAGTTTAAGACAACACCCGTAAACAAGTATCGTCTAAACTCCGTCGTCTATTCCGAGTTTTCTACAAGGGAGAAGATCGAAAAGCAATATGATAGTTGGTACAATGATTATAAAATGCATGCTTTCGAATGACTCACAACTTTTTTCTCAATTGGCTGCACTTTCTAGCACTTTTAGGCTCTTTAACAAACTTCTCACTTCCTTCTTTTGGGAAGGATAAGGTGATGAGCCAATTTGAAACCTCAAATAATATAATTAAAGATGGATCTATACTACTAAAAAATTAAAGGACTTACAACACCTTAAATAAGGAATCTAGGACCAGTTATGTTTGTGAATGAGGTGGTTACTGAGGCTTAACGAGTGACAATACAACGTTGTGGTAGGGCTTGCATTGATTGACATGCCTATGATCATGAATGATCTTTCCTCAAAAGCGATTCGTCCTTTATTTTAATCATTTTATTGATCAAAGCCCTAAAAGGAAGTTGAGTTAAACCCTTTTTGCCTTTTAACAAGACTATGGCATAAAAGTACAATATATATATATATATATACATATCTATACGTTTATATATGTGTGTGTGTTTGTGTGTGTGTAACATGCATGGAGTTGGAAAAGAATAATACTTGTCATCACACTGAGTAATGATATTATCAATTACTTGGTGATGATCAAACTTATTACCAACCTTTTCAAAGGGTAAGGGCATTATGATGCCAATTAAGCTAACTCATGATATTAATTAGATTGAAGAAATTATTAATGAGCATGCTATGAGGTACGGCTTTGTTATGGTTTGCAAAACGTTGAAGTGGCCCAATGTGTATGGAC
The DNA here is from genome assembly GCA_025413485.1 of Ficus microcarpa. Classification (NCBI taxonomy): domain Eukaryota; kingdom Viridiplantae; phylum Streptophyta; class Magnoliopsida; order Rosales; family Moraceae; genus Ficus; species Ficus microcarpa. The sequence continues at coordinate 8,280,296 of CM046385.1, read as the reverse complement.
CATCTCGAACAAAATAACTAGATATTACAACAATAATTTAACTTTCATGCTGCATTGCTTGCTTTAAAACTGTTCGTGAAATCTTACTTTTTTAAATGCAACTTTAAGAGATTCACCCTAAAAATACACATTAAAAAAGCAAGATAGGTTTATATATATATATATATATATAATAATTTAACTTTATGTCATATTGCCTACTTTAAAACTGTGGCGAAATCCTACTCTGTTTTTTTTTTTTTTTTTTTTTTTAAAACTAATGTAACTACAAAAGATTCACCAAAAAACACACAAATAGAAAAAGCAAGATTAAAGTCTCATATATGTGTGTGTGTGTGTGTGTTCCGTGCCAACATTGAGGAGTTTTTTTTTTTTTTTTTTTTGGGTTAATATAGAGAGTTGATAGGTGATAAGCAATTAAATATTGGGTTGGGTTAGCAATCTAATTAATGCGTATTAGGCTGAACAAGTTCACATGCATCGTTATGTGGAAGGTTAAACAACCGCTCTCTTTGTTCAACACGTGACGGAGGAGTTGACTCAATCTTGGGTAGCGACCATTAAGAAGATAAGGTTATCACAACCAGAAAATTTTAAAGATTTTTAAACCTAATTATAAAATGTATTACTACCAATAATACTTGTAGGAATCGGATTATGTGTCTGTGGGGGGTTGTCTCTTAATATTGATAATCTTTGTTAGCCAACTGGATTCTTAGGGAACACCCATAACTAATTACTAACATATAAAGTACGTAGGAGCACATTTGTCATTAAGTAAGTAATGTATATGAACTAGAAGTAAATTATGTATAAATATTCCCATCCAGAAAGATATGTAATCACATGAATATGACATAAATTGCATTATTTTTAGTATTTTGTGGCAGGAAAATGTATCCCATCTATAAGTTACGATAAATCATCATATAACAATATAATCATATTAAACTAAAAAAGTATTGATATGACAAATGAATAAAGCACGTGTTATTAATATTTGATGGTTAAAAATTACATACTACTGTAGGGTATTTATTCTCATACCCAAACTTTTTTTTTTTTTTTTTTTTGCCCCTTCAAGCCATTAGTATCTCCAAAGTGAGAGTCTGTGTCCAAGTCATTGATCCAGCACCCAAAAAAAAAAAAAAAAGGAAAAAAAGAAAAAAGCTTGACTTTAATTGATATCATAATTTTTTTTTTTAAGAGACCATCATTGGAATCACACACAGGCCCTTTACGTTTTTCATTCTTCTCACTTGAGGAGGAAAAATAGGAAGACAATTTTGTCTAATGTTAGCACATATGATAAGAGATGGAAGAAAAAAAAAAAAAAAAAGGAAGCAATTCTTTATCTGGTATTATTGAATCTCCTAATTACAACTCCATCCAAATCCAAACCATGTGAAAGAACATTCCTTTTGAGATGTGCCACTCATTATTCATATATAACCAAATTGCTCAAACTCTTGCTATAATTTGTCATCTCTCTCTCAAAAATACATTTCTCCAAAAGAAAGACCAATTTCCAAAGTACAGCTAAGCAAGATCTCATCTCTTTGGAATTACTAGTAGTTTGAATGAGGGAAAGAAGATGGAAGAAGGAAGGAAGGAGAAGAAGAAGAGGAGGGAAGAGGTAAATAGGGAACATATATATAATTAATGGGCCTTGGAGACATGTTGAGGCTGTGTTTTCCCACATTTTAGGTTGGAAAAGAAAAAACTTTGTTGACAAAAAAAAAAAAAAAAAAAAAAAAAAAAAAAAAAAGACTTCCTGACAAATGTGTTGATCACAAAAAAGTGTCCATAATCATTATAGCATAAAGGTAAGGCCAATGTGAGGCCCATGTGATGTGGTTTTCTGTGCCCTAAGGCCTACTTATTCTCTGTGTTCGGTTGGAAGGTAGTTCATATTTATTTTCCTTCATAAGTAGTACTCATCTATCAAATTCAAATCATTTTAATTTAGTTGATTAATAAGTTACAATTAGCATTAGCTTTACTTATTATTCTCTTTCATATTTGGACTAGAATTTTCCATTTATTTTTTCTCCTTAATTAGTTTCGAATAGAATGAATAAATTAAAGAAACTCTTTTCTGGTTTTGCTTACTAATTATTCGTATTGTTTATGTTTTCCAAATTCTTACTAATGGTCTTATATATATATATATATAGCTTAATACATATATTTGTGCAATATTTCAAGGGCCCCAAAACTGCAAGCTTTCCAGCAAGAAAAAACAAAGCCGGGACTCTCTTTATCCTACATGGGCACATGTACGTTTGGCCATTGTTTGGAGTTGAGATCCGGCATAAATCATTGCCATTCTACACTTGGTGATATACAAATATACATATATATAGACACACAAGTACGTGTGTATATATAGTATCCTTAACTTTGATTTTGTGAATCTATTTATGGCGCGGCATGTTTATCAAGTTCTAGGCTTTACAAATTAGATGACTAATATTTGTGTGTAAAGATGGACATAAGAACGATCTCAAATGATATGAAGAAAAAAATGGAAAATTTTGCCTGGTTGCTAAACCTAAATTAAGTTTCTCAAAATTTTAATTACCCCACTGCAGGAAACTCCGAATATATAAGTTGGTTAGTGAAATGATTTTTGGACATATATATTTATATATATATATATGTATATGTGTATGTATAATGTCCCTACGTGATAATAATAGTTAGAGATTTTAGTGTATTTGGTGTCCTTGTCTCAGACAAGATCAAAGAGTGTGTTGGGCTCTTCTGACTGTGTAAAGTTCCTAACTACGTTTCTTAGCTGTTGTTGTTATGAATTCCATGAAATTTTGCCTCATTGCCTTGTCCTCCTCCCTCCTTTTTTATTTATTTATTTATTTTTTTAATCTTTCCTTTGTGTGTATATACTTGCTAAGTCATAAGAAATTAATCTACCAAAAAAACAAAAAAACTATATGTTAGTTTTATGAGCAACCTTTTCGTTTATCTGGCATTGATTATTCACTTACGTGGCAGAAAAATATATCTCTTACATATATCTTCACAAAACTTGCCCAGGTTTTCACTTTTGTTTAGAGTTTTATTTCTTTGGAAAAATAATAATAATAAAACAGAAAAGATCCTTTCTATTCGCCCTGATTTCATTTTGAGGAAATTTTGAGAATAACACTCTACGGATCCAACTCCTGTGTCCCCTTATTCATGTTTCTTTATATCTCTCCAATAATGTTTTGACAAGCCAATTAAAGATATATATTTAATTGTAATATCATATCAAATCAATTAAAAGATTATATTAGTTACACACATATCATATTCTCAGTACATATGTTTAGGATTTTTATCTTATGAGTCGGATTTTTCCTTAAAAATCACTTTTCATTTGACAACATAAAAGGGTGAAAATGTAAATCATGTGGCCCTATTCAAGAGATGTACTATTTTTTTTTTTTTTGGACATCACTAAAAAAAAAAAACCTCATTCGTTTTTCTCTGTCCATTAGACTGGTCCAATGTTCCTCTCCGCCCATTTCCTTTAGGCCCAGTTGTTGATGAGAAGCCCAAAATTCAGTTCTCCCTTGTCATCAACGTTTTGAACTTTCGTTTGGTTTGGTTGTTTTTTTTTTTTTTTTTTTTTGTTTAGTTTTTTGTTCTTTTTTATTTTTTGGGAAAAGTTGCTATATACATTTTTGAGGAATTTTATATGTTTAGACAGAGAGAGAGAGGGAATTTTGTGACACAGTATGAAAACAGACCACATACGAATCAACGAATTTTAAACTTATTTTCTTGATATTATTCTTTGTTATGAATCAATGTGAACAGTAAAATACCTTTCATTTTCATTGTAACGTACACTAATTGCCAACTTTTGCTTTTCACAATGACATCCGTTTAAGTTCAACGGCATTTCCAATCCAAGATAGAGACTCGTGGTAGACAAGTCTTATATTTCTCACTGTATCGTTTATACATGCAATTGCTCACTATTTATTTTCAACGGTTTTTTTTTTTTTTTTCTTTGAAAAAGTTGGGTATTATACATTGGTTCAACTTGTCTAATGTCCCCTAATTATTATTGACGTTTTTTTTTTTTTTTTTCCTTTGAAATAGTTGGGTATCATTCATTGGTTCAACTTAACTCAGTTTGGGGACGGCTTTCCAAAAGTTTTTTCCAAACATGTGTTTGTTTTTTTCCTCCAATTTTACTATTTACTTTTCAAAACATTTTTAAACAACTCAAACTCTAAGATGATTTTAAGTCGAAATAAGATGATTTTTTTTTTCCAATTGCATAAAATTTCGAGAAAAACGAAATAAAATTAATATTGCTAATTTTTTTCCAGACTCATTTTCAGTTTTTACAATTTTTCTTTACAAACAATTTATTTTCACCAAACGCACATTTCTAAAATTCAAATCATTTCCAACCTCCAAAACACCGTATCCAAATATATTCCGAAATGGGGCTTGAGAATAATATCCCCTATCAATAAAAAATAAAAGAAAAGACAAAAATTGAAAACACAATCTTGTCTTCTCTTTTGTCTAACCAGTTCTCACGAAAGTCCAAGTTCCCAATTCCGAGGGGCAGTGCCATGGTGGGCTTCCAAGTCCCATGGAGAAGGTTGGGTTGTCTATATCCACACACATATTTAGCGAAGAGAAGAGATAACTGATATCATAGGACATCATAGCAAGGTTAAACATCCCAATTAATACTATATCGCAAACATATTGTTGACGGTGAAAATCATCAACCTCAGAGGAACTAAGTTTCAAGGCCGAAACCTGATTAACCCAAATCAAACAACAATAAATGCTTGAGAAAAGCAGTAAATGTAAGAGTAAAGATGCTGGAAATTTATAGAGTTTCATTTTAAAGTAAGCTTCTCTTCTAAATCTAATGCACGATAATAGATAAAACTTGTTCAATACACACTCAAATCCCCACAATCGCTCAGAATACAATTTGATAAAGTTAAGGAAAGTGTTTGAATGGCCGACCCCCCTTCTTGATCGACCTCTTTCCCTCTTTTTTATAGAGCTTGTTGAAGGTAATTGTCTCATTTGCCTTAAAATCACGTTCCATCTTTTTCACACTTCTCTTCCAATCGCCTCTCATTGCTTTCTCCACAAGGCAATTACCAAATCAATGTGAAAGCAAAGCCGCGGCCTTGTTAGCCATGAGCCCTTGTCGAGTCTTTTGGGTGCAACCTTTTTTCCTTTAGACCATCTTAAACATCGTAGCTCAGCTTTTCACCCGAGCTAAAAAGTAGAGCGGGGTCCTTGTGTTGCTTTTAATTGTCTGGCCGGTTAGTCTTTCCGTTAACCTTTGAGGGTGAGCTAGAAGTTCAAGAAAATTATCCCAACTAACGGTATCGAACTACTATCTGTTATTTAATGCTTATCAAAATTACTCGAGTTACTAAGATCCTCGATCCTCCATCTTATGTGTCAATGACGTGAAGAGTCGACTTTGACTATGATTAGTTATGGGATGACACTTATATATATGTTCTTTAACTTAGATCTAGTACACTAGAAGTATACTTTAAGCCAACTGTATATATCTCTTAAAACTTTGAAATTAACTCAACTTACGATTTATAGGCTAAAAAGATTTTAATTTATGATAAGTTCTTCGAGATGAACCGATAAGAGTTGCTAATAATTACCCTGTCTAAATCTTCTGAAGTTTTATCTTCCTTGCATGAAATTAATCGACAGCCAAAAGTTTACATATACAGAAATTGCTATATACCCTTTTTTTTTTTTTTTTTTTTTTCTGGACTACCGAAAACTATTCAAGTAAATTAATTTAACCTAAATTAATTGATAAATGTGTTTTTTTTCTCTTAACCATTCATTTATGCTGAATTAATGAGTATTTTGCAGTACCAAATTTTGTGTGTTTTTTTTTTTTTTTTTTAAGGAAACTATAAGAATATTCAGGAGATAGTACAGGAACATCCTGTTAATTTTCTAGCTGCTATAAAAAAAATTTTCAAATTAGGTACAAAAGATTCTTTAATAATACTTTGTGCAATATTTAATGGAGATGAAAAGATGTGATCTTCTGCCTTATGATGAAATCTATCTACACACACACACACAAATATATTATATATATGTATATGTATAAACAAAAGCATGCTCCATTTACAGCCTAAAAAGAAGAGATTATTATCATTATTATTTATATCCACTTAATTCAATCAATTACAACGGCCACAAATCCTTACTCTATATATATATATTCTTACATTACCACACAAGACCTTTTTGACCTTAATGATTGGAATTTTGTAAAATTAAAGTCGAAGTGTCATTGAGTAGTGGACATTCTTGTAAGTTGTAAAAACAAACATTGTCAAAATTATCCGGCTAGATCAGCTAGCTATCTCCTTTTTTTTTTTTTTTTTTTCTTTTTTCTTTTTTCTTTTCTTTTTTTTTTTTTTAAATATTAATTTTCACATGGGTTTCCTAGGCAAAACATGCCAAAGAACATCCAAACATTAGAATATCGATGTAGATTTCTTGATACAACGTACGGTCCCCCCTCCCAACACGTTGTATGACTAAACTACTTTTCTTTTCCCATTTTTCCATTTTTTTTTTTTTTAAATCTATCAACATTCTCTACACTTTCTCTCTTTCTTTCCCTTTCTATTCCACACAAAGTGGGGTCACTAGACAACATGTGCACCAATTTGATATTGGCGGGATCACAGGGCGGGCGTCGCCACTTTAGGCGACAATACGGCGGCAGTGGAGGCAGCGACGGCTTTGGCGGGGCCCGCCTTGTCGTTGGTGGCGGTGGTGGTGTTGGTGGTGGTGGTGATGCGCTCGCAGCGTGGACACATAGTGAGAGTGGAGGCCGGAAGGGGCTCGCAGCTGTGTGGGGAGATAACCGTTGGGGGTCCCACTTTCATGGCCCTGAGCTCCTCCACTTCCCTTTGGAGCCTCCTGTTCTGTTCAGTCAGTGATCCGAACCATCTCTTTAAGTACTCGCACTCCATTTCTGTCTGTTTCAGCTTGCTCCTGTCACATTCAAATTCAACAACATCATTTACATTCTCACTAAACTATATGTGCTTATGTACAAATATATATATAAATATATGTACATCATGTACCTTTTTTGTTCCCTAGGCCCCCCCCCCCCAAAAAAAGTGCATGTTTTTAAGAAATATGATCTGTCAAATCTTGTATTCGGCAGGATAAATACAGTTTCTTGAAACATACTATCTTGGTGAGAGAGACAATATTAATATGGCCTGCAAATATATATGTATACGAGTGTTTTATATAACATATGTGTATATGTGTGTGTTACTGTATATTATATGTTATGTCCATTGGACGATTCATTGGCGTCTGATCTGGAAGAGAATTTCCAGGTTGAGATGAAATGTAGGAGAGATAATGTATAAATTAAATTGTGAGCCACAAAATAAAATCAAATAATGTAATAAATAATTTTTACGTATTAAATGTGTAGTACTCAAGCAAAATAGAAGAAAATTTGCAGGAAGGAATATAGATAGATTAAAATTTATAGTACTTTATGAATAATTTTCTTTGCTAGTCAGAAATTAAACTCTGAAAACATGTCAAAAATAATAATAATAATAATAGACTCTGAAACCGTACGTACTATCTCATATGATCAAGTCCAATACAACAAGCATAATTGATTTTGGTCTGAGTTCTAGGAATAGCAAACTCTATGAATACATTTATACATATAAATACATCACGTAGACAAATATATGGACATAGATATATATACATATATTAGAGAAGATGTATATAATTATAAAAACAAACTCATATACAGATCAGAGTGCACGAGGCACGTAGTCCAAAAGAGAGTAATTGGGGTCAAAGTGGCACTCTTAGAATGATGAAACTGACAAGCACCACGAGGCTGATGAAGAACACAGCCTAGACATTTATGATCAAAATACATATTACCTATATACATATGTGTATATACTCTTGTCAATGCTCTTCCATCTTTTAAACATCATGCTTTGGACAACCATCATTACTGTGACTCATAAAGCTAAGCCCCATGACATAACCGCATCATTTATTGTTCATAAATTTCATGTCTTCACTGGACCACACGGCCTATATATATATATATATATAGTACTTTTTTTATTATTATTAATTATTACATTCTTATTGTTATTATTTGGAACGCATTAGTTTGACGATTTTAGTTGTAAATATTGCATTTTAAGGAGGCTCATTTTCGATAGTTACAAGGAATGTTTTTCTTACTTTTTAATGTATAATTACAATGGCAAATAATTTATTTCAGGGGACTACAACTTTATCACGGTAACTATTTATTAAAATTGCATTAAATTATTATTAATTTTATTTTGCAGTTTCTTATAAACAATGAATTGCATTATTTTTATCATGGTAAAATACATGTAGTTTAACAGACAGTACTATTATCACAGTAATTAAAAACTACACTTACTGCTCTTACTTTCGGCTGACCGTAATTAATGAAATTAATGACAAAATGTAACAAATTAATTAAATTACTATTGTAATTTCTATCCTCCGTTTACTTTCTCTTTTTCCTAGTAATTAGGTTGTGAAACTGAAGTAAATATCCCACGTGAGAGATTCAAAGCTTAAAAGTGAATTTCACAAACCAGAAAAAGTCGATTCAACTTGACCTTTTCTCTTTTCACATAGTTTTTTTGCCAGAAAACTAAACCTAGGAATAAGACTTAATTTCACTTTCTTTTATGTTCAAAAAAGAATTTAAACTACCACAAACACATTAATTGAAGCAGCACCAGTCAAAATGTTTACACGAAAAAATAAATATTGAAAATAATACGGAAACATTTTATGTGTGGATAACCTAAGAGCAAATACTGACCACCAAAAACTATACATGCATACATAATAAAAACGCGAATGATCTGTAACATCAATATAAGTTCGTAGATTAAAAAATTCTGTAACATCAATATGAGGTCGTAGAGTTTTATGTGAGACAATAGTACCTACAACGAGAGATACGGAGTATAGAATCAGATTCAGATGGTTTATACTTTGTGAGAAAGATAGACCCATATAGAAAAAGATATATATCTATATATTTATGTGTATTTATATATATTCTGTCAACGCTAAATATCTGCATCTTGCTTAAATCCCAACCACCAACCAAATGATGGAAAAGTAGAGAAGAAGAAAATTCATTTGTCATGACCTAGCTGCTATATGTACAGCTTATATATATAGATCTATATATACATACATACATACATATATATATATATATGGGGGTACCGTACCTGGCCCTACGGTTTTGGAACCACACCTCAACTTGGCGTGGCCTCAGCTTCAATTGCAACGCCAAAGCCTCTTTCTGTTTCTGCAAAAAACCAAGAAAAAAAAAAAAACATTTTTATTTTAACTTATAGGGTTTTCCCATATAGAAATAATTAAAATTAAGGGTGTTGAAAAGAACATGCATTAATTCATTAGACCATAGAGAGAGAGGATACGTCATATACATACATATTTATATATTTATTTATTTATATTTATATTTATATAAATAAATAAAGACATCTGTATATATACTTAGAGAGGCTTACAGGGTTTAAGGTATGGTGTTGTCTGAAACTGTCTTCAAGAAGGCGAGACTGATCTTTAGTGAGACGGAGTTTCTTGCGAGGAGGACCGGAAGAACCATTAACGCTTAATATCTCTTCTTCGTCTGTGATCATCCATTCTTCTTGATTATCATGATCTTCTGCTCCTACTGATGGTACTTGATTTATGTCCAAGTCTCTCACTATATATAGATATATGCACATTCAGATACTCAACCAAAATTAGAAAAATCACTAAAACTATAAATACATATATTTGTGTAAAAATTAGGTCTACAATATGCCGAATGATTTTATATATTTATATATATATATATATATATAGCTTCATTACCGGAGGAAGGAAGAGAAGGAGAGGAAGAGAATCCGGGAACGGAAATGGTCAACTCCAAGCTTGAATTTCCCATAGAAATTTATTATTGCAGTGAAAAACTAGAGACCAAGAGAGAGGAAGAAAGTTTATGAGAATTTATTTGGGATATGAGAGAGAGAGAGAGAGAGAGAGAGAGAGAGAAGGAAAATAGAGATAAAGGTAAAGTAAAACAGAAGGAGAGACAAAAGAGAGAAGAGGATGAAAAACACACCCAAAAAAAAAAAAAAAAACACACAAACACAAACACACATATATGAATGATGATATATATGAAACGGAGAGGAAAAAGGGGGTGAGATTTTGTAAAGGTCAAATTAAAATAATTCTCTCTCTATCTATAATCTCTAGTGGGGAAAGAAGACAAGAATATATTAGGAACCACAATGTGAAAGAAAATGGAAAAAGGGTGCGAATAAAAAATTGTGACTAAAATATTAAAATAATCCTTATAATAATAAAGGAAACGGTATATATGAGGGTGGTGGGACTTTTTTTTTTTTTTTTTTTTTTTTTGGGGTGAGAGTTAGTCGTGGTTTTGGAGTTGGGATAGGGGTTATTTGACTGATGTCGTCAAGTCAAAGGGTGTGACCCACCTGATGCTTGACACGTGTCCGGATGATGAGAAAGGGAATTAAGTGTAGGAGAATAACCGGCAGGTCTTGCTGTATAAGAGGAGGGGGTCTCCAGACCAGTTGTCGGTTCAAAGGTCAGCTGCTAAAATCATTGGCACCTTAGCACTCCGATATAGCCTCCCAATTTTTGGTCAAGCGTTAATTAAAAAGTGAGTATTATAATAGGTAATTCATGATAGATGTAATTCATCATTAAATAATTGTTATGTTCTAAATTACTGATTTTCTAAAGTGTTTTTTTTTTAAGTTTTGTTTAAGTTTTTTTTTTTTTTTTAAAGAAAAAAAAAGGGAGAGAAATTTTAGATTAGTATTTACTAATTGTATACGTATACGTTTCTATGTTATTAAGTTATATTAATGAAAATGGTATCCGAATATATTGAGGTTACTTTTATGAAACTTTGAAGGTCTGAGCTAAAACATTAATTGTTGATAAGAGATTTTCTTTTCTTTTTGATTCTCATAAATAATTATGCTTTATTATTTTTTTTTTGGGGAATTTTAAAAGCATTAACTGTAGAATCTCGCTGTTTTTTTTTTTTTTTAAATCTTTGCTTATATATATTCTCTTTGGTTAAATTTCTTAAGGACGTTACTAAAATTTAAAAAAAAAAATCTTTAAGGAATATTCAAATAGAATTGTTTTAAGGAATATTCTCGATCGTTGACCTAAACAAAATATCTCTAGTCGACTAAGTAATATACATGAGAATTTGCATGCCATTTCCCCGAACTTTCATGTTAATTAATCAAAAAAATAATGTTCAATTTTACCTTTTCTTCTTCTTCTTCTTCTTCTTCTTTCCTTTTATTTATTTATTTTTTAAGAATAAGAGGGTTTTTTTTTTTAATTTTAAGTTTTAGCTTTAATTTAAGAGTCAGTATAACAGATTATAAATCTCGAACTAATTACTAACATGAGATTATGGAATTAACTATTTATGGAATTGTCAAGCCAACCAGCGATATTGACAAGGATTAATGGGGATAATAATGTTCAGATCAGAACTAACTAACACGTTTGAGGTGGACAATTCAAGCTGACTCAGATAACATATCCTTTTTCTTTTCTTTTCTTTTTTTTTTTTTTTTTTTTTTTTTGGGTTTACTATTTAATACTACTTAAATAAAGTGTAGTTTGTTGTTACTTTTTTTTGATAATGAGGAGGTACGTATTGAATGCAATTTTACCTGCCTTCGGGTACAAAGGAAATTGTAAGAATATATTGTAACGCTCTTTGCATTAAAAGCTAAGAGAAGAGGAAAACGACAGGGAGGTTTCAATTGTCTCCCAACTCCTTTTTGTTGGTCAATGTCCCCCTCTATATGGTTGTAAATGCATCCACATGAGTTATGACTTTGAACTCAAAACAAAAACAAAAAAACAAAAACAAAAAAAAAAAAGACTTTGGCATTATATATTTGCACGTGGGAAAAAAGTCATTTGTGGTTTTCATCTTTCTTTCTTTCTTTTTTTTTTTTTTTTTTTCATTTTATTTGTAATTGACAGGCATGAAAAGATGTCTACCTCATACTTCAGAGATTTTGAAGCACTAATAGTACTGGAATATATACATATATTTGAATCGAAATCAAGTATATATGTTATATGATATTGTTCGATATTGTTTTGATTTGGATTATCTACTTGGCTTTAATGGGTTGCTAGAAATAGGCAATATGTCTAGATTCCACTTTCTCTCCAATTTTCCTTAAAAGATCATCATTTAATTACGATCACTCAAAGTCATTTTAGCAACTACAGGAAAGTAAAATTTATTGAGTCATGAGTTCAATTTTCAAGAATAGTTAAATTTTAAAACAAAAATTAAAGGGGATTGGTTTCCAAATTCTGTACAGTTTGATGAATTTTACTCTAATATTGCATGTGTATTAGATTCATCCACACACGATCTTGCTGAGATTATGGTACAAATACGGCAAGGAAAAGAGTAGCCATTAAAAATTGATTATATATATGGATAAAAATCATGATGGAAAGAATTAATAAGTGCATCAAGATAGTGAGACTGTCGGTATCATTTTAGTACCGTCATCATTTGTTCATCTGATCAAAATTGAATGATTGATTGATTAATTAATTAAATCTAATTACTTTAAGTTTCTAGATATATATATATATATATATATAACATATTTACGACTTTTTTCCAAATGGAGCCTTTCATGTTTTATATTTATTCTTTTAAAAATCCAAGACCTTATTAGCTAACGTAACGATCAATTGAAATCGATCATTTTTAGGGGAAAAAAATGGAATAAACTATTGCGTAGTATGTGTGAACTATCAAAATCAATCAAACTTTTATATACATACATACATATATATATATATAATATTCAACACATAACCGCCTAAACTGAAGGCTCTATTAGAATATTAACATATATTGAGGAGTTTGAGTGATTTCAAGTAACTGAGAGTATATAATTATTCTAATGGGTTTATTTTATTATTTAAGGACTCACTTTCTCAAAATATTCAAGGTCGAGTCTATAGTAGCTCAATTAGTTGGACTTTATTGGTAAAATATTTTTCTTAAAAAATCGCCAAATAAATTAAAGCTTTACGTTTCCCTTCCCACACCAACTTGGATATAAATAAAAGATTTAATTCCATAAATATTATATGTGATTATAATTTGCACCAATGGAAATATAAAGATTATTAAGAATTAGTTTCCAAAAGTTAAATGGCTCTTGACCTCATAAAGTGACTTGTGACATGCACCCAATATCTCCTAGCCAGTAAGTCATTTCCATTAACACATGGAGGACATATATATATATATATATATATATATATGTGTGTGTGTGTGTGTGTATGTGTGCGTGTATATATATATAGACCAGCACCATGCCACTATTAACCTCAACCACTAATATTTACCTAAATTTAGATAATTAATAGCGGTCCAAAAAGAATCATCTCCTGATAGGATTTCATTATTACAATAGGATTACAATTAGATGAAGAGAATATAATATAGGTGGTTTTACTCACACAACAATGTAATTTTTGAAAATATTTATAAATTAAAATTTTTCGTTCTCAAAAAACCTTCACATAAAATAACAACAGAGGACAATACTATAATAGGATTTAAGTATTTGAAACATATTTATAAATTAAAATTTTTTGTTCTTAAAAAACCTTCACATAAAATAACAAATGAGGACAATACTATAATAGATTTAAGTATTACATATTATAAATGTTTGAAAGAAGTTCAATGATCACTATTTTTCCCATCAACCCACACATCTACATCCACAATAATAGATAAAGGGAAAAGCATGATAATGACATAATTTAAAGGCAATTACATTAATATGATACAAAAAATTAATACTAAACTAATATGATACAAATTTAAGCTAAAGTTAACTATAATTCATGTTGGTTAAATATGAAGAATTTGTGTCATGCTGGTCGATAGATGAAAAATATGTGATTATTTAAGTAATTTTTTCATAGATATAAATTCTTATAATTTTGTAACCTACAATATAATTAGTAGCATTTTTAATTACTTTCTTTCAAGAAACTTTTAACTTACCATATACATATATGTATATAAAAAAGATATATCATTATATGTATGTATCCAAATATATCAAAGTAAACAAAAATAAAGATAATGAAAACTATTCCATTGAACTGTACCATTCCCTCCTAATGAACGCATTATAAAGTTGATAATGAAAACAAATATATTCCCTAAAAATAAGTGTAATGAAAATTAAAATCATTGAACTGTACCATTCCCCCCCTAATGAACGCATTATAAAGTTGATAATAACCGTTGCTTTTTTTTTTTCTTTATTATATTTACAAGAAGAAATAAATGTTCAAGAAATGATAGGCTCTCATTTATCGTGACCAAACTAAAGAAAGAGACAAAAACACTTCGGTGATCGATAACATGCATGATTGTGAACAATTCGGTCATAAATTATTAAAATGAGTGTGTGTGTATACATAGACACACACACACAGATATATATATATATATATATATATATATATTAAGCCGACAGGTTATCACCATGATTACATCAAGATGTTCGCACTTTCCATGATAAGCACAAAGTTTGCTAATTATGATTATGGTTATTATATTATATAATATAAGTACATGTATACAACATTTACTTATCGACAAACATATGTACACACGCAACTTCCTGCTAATAATATACCATTAATTAAATTATCTCATCAATAATATTGCATTGGAGTCCACACCACCACTCCTTTTATTATTATTATTATTATTATTATTTTAACTTTTGTTGAAGACACACTGCTCAGCTTGACTATCATTTGTTTTAACTTCAAAAAATAAAATGAAATAAAAGAGAAGAAGAACAAAATGTTTTCAAACACTATTAACAAAATACAAATTTATATTTTCCCCCGAGCTTAGCAATACAGATGGTAACTTTGGCTTTTTCTTGTTTAAATTAAAATGTGTTTTTTCAATCAGTTTTAATTATGTGTTAGTCACATAAATGATTAATCAAAATTAAATTTTAAATATTTTTTAGTAGTAAATTTTTAATAATTTTAATCACATATAAAGATCATTAAACAAATACATGTAACTAAAATCGATTGAAAAATGTATATGTTAAATGAAGGAAGTATCAAAATTAAAATTTATGATAAACTCTGGATAGAATATTGTGTCAATTTAAGTTGTAAAAAAGAAAATTAAACGACACTTTATATTCTTCCAAAGTCAAGTTTAAAATTAACCCTTAAGAAAACAAAATAATAAATTAAATTAATTTAAAAAAATTAAAAAATTAAAAAAAAAAAAAAAAAAAAAACAAACAAACAAATAATCGAACTGCTAGATGAAACTGAATTGCAAAGTGGTGCTTTTTCCCATGGTACTACAGCCATCATACTAACAAATGTATGAAATATTAAACTACACAAAATTACTTTTCTCCCCAAGTGAAAAATTTTCCCATAGTAATAATGACGATTGTCGGCTATATATATATATATATATACACACACACACATTTGTTTTCATTAATGTACATGTGTCACTTTACTAATTAAATTTTGAGAGAATGCTATGCAATTTAATGTTACTGAACTAATATAATTCACCTGATCCACAAGCATGTTATAAAATCATCTTATACACGAGTTAAGAAAAATCTTATCAAGTTTTCTTTTCTTTGAGCATTTGAGATACTCATACCACACACGAGTTTTTTATAGTCAAACACATTAACGTAGATTGTAAGAATTCAACTTATTGAAAGTTTGTTTATATATTAATATTTTGAGTCTAATAACTAATGACTATTTTGAGGTGAGTGATTGAATTTTTTGACTATATGATATTCATAAACAATAACTTAAAAAATTAAGTTAAAAAATATTAGTCACTCCTAAATTTTGGAATTTTTTTACTCCAAAATTTAACTCCGGGAATTTTTACAATAGAACATTTTTTTTTTTACTATTTATAAGAATTACTCTTTAACCATTCGATAAGTTAAAGTTTCAATTTATGATTATAGTAATTCTATGTCCTAGACAGACAATTATAGATCAAACTGTTAAAAAATTAATCTAATGTTTGAAAACAGTTCTTATTAATAGTGGAATAAGAATTCATATGTAAAAACTTGAACTATGTTCTTAGGGTCCGTTTGGTACACTATTTCAACCTACAATTTTTATATCAGTTTTTATCTTTTTCTAAAAAAGTTTTTTGTCTTTTCTGAAAAAAAAAATTTTATCTTTTCTAAAAAATCAATAAAAATTATTTTTAAAACTTAAAATTTTCAACTCAAACTCAGGATCCTTAAATTTTTTTGTTTTTAATGATCAAAACTGAAAGAATTACCAATGAATGGCATACTATTCAATGGCAGGAAAAAAAAAAAAAAAAAAAAAAGAATAATATTCAAACGAACATGTTCAAAATTTCTTGGTTAAAAAAGGATGGTCTCCTTTTCCCATTGGGCTTGTCATCCAAAGTCATGGCGTGACGAGGCCGCCATCAAGTCAGGTGGTCGCGCACACAGCCCGATGCACCCTCATTTCGCCTCAGCTTTTTTTTTCTTTTTTGGAATAAATAAAAAAAAGATATTAGACTTCATTTAATAAAACAGTTTGAGTTAAAATTTTTAAATTTAAATATGTTAATTTTTTAAAAATTAATTATAATTTTTATTAATTTAAAAAAATAAATAATAAAATAAAAAATTTAAATTTAACTTGTATTACCAAACAAAGCATTAAAATAAAATAAAAGCAATACTTACACAGATATATATTTGATAAATTTACAAAGATATATATATTATTTGGGAGGGCAAACAGAAGCGTGGGAAAGTGGGTCCCGCCTTACCAGTTGGATGATGAATAAATGGGACAATACGTGGAACACGGAGGCGGTGGGACCCACAAATGATGATTGGGTAGGGAACTGACTTGGCCCACTTTGGTCTGCTTGTCCTCTTCCCCCCGTGACCGCCCCGTTTTGGGTTTTGGTTTTTGTCCTCCTCTCCAACTCAACGACAGATCCAGAGTTGTGTCCTGTAATCCTAGTGGATGGCATGTGGGTCCCACTTTGCTTATTGCCCTAATTAGTTCTAATTAGTCATTAGTCACTAGTCACCACCCTTTTCATTCATTGTGTTTGCAAAAACAGGATTAACTTTTGCAATTTATTTTCCTTAATTATTAGTTAACAGTAGATGTGTACGTCAGTCACACGCACGCAAACTACTCTTCTAATTCTAATCTTAACTTTTTTTCGTACTAGTTTACGTCATAATGAAATACATTATTTTATTGATAAACACAACCTTTATTAAATTAAATTTTTTTAAAAAATGACAATTTACATATCACATACTGCGACATTTCAAAGTCACAGCTTCCGGCTTGACAGGGAGGTGCGGCTGAACAATTGAACTTTGTATGTCTCTATATATATATGTTTATATATATATATATATATATGCACATATGATATCATTGATTAGAAATTTCGTCCACTGAGAAGAATATTTTAGATTTTGCTTCTTCCCCCGCCTTATGAGTTTACGTCAAGTATAATTCAGAAAATGAAATGTGAATCCAAAGATCCTGAGTTGTTTATTGGATTAATCGAGAAGCACCTTCCCCATAATACCTTCTAAAGAGCAGACAAAATTTTCAAGATACAAAATTACATTGTTGAATCTTACCCAAAAAAAAAAGAGATTAATGTTGAAAAGCTTTTTCTGATGTTAATTTCCTTAAGCATACAGAATTATTTTGTTAATTACCTCCTTTAAGGACTCAGATTAAATTTCTTCAATCCTTAAATTATTCACATATATTTGTTTTAACAAATTCGGACTACACATCCTTGTCAACTTATGTCTACCAAATACAAGGTAATCGTATGTGAATCACATGATACTAGAAACTACCAAAATATTAGATAACGTCTTGATATCACTTTTGCTCTTTGTTGTATATTTATAAGAAGCATAATAATAGATTTCCTAATCAACATCACCCAAAACTCTCCAACGTTAATTATATTTTCAAAAACAAAATAAAGAAAATGGAAATATCATCCAGGGAGTAATCTATAACTTTTTACTATCATCAAGTTTATACCAAGTTTCTTTTCATTTACTTTATAAACGTCTACATCTTGTTAAAAAGCGTCACGTCTCAATGCATAACATGCAATAAAAAAAATTATAGGGAGAAATCAATTTAAGAGTTAAAAAACTTAGACACAATTGGTAAGGTTAAAACTATTTAAAGTTCCGAAATCAAAATAAAATCATGAGTCTTGTTCAAGGAGACTGCAAATGATAGATGATAGTGATATTTAGGTATATGAATATATGTTTACTTGTATATAAAACACATATATATATATATATATAAACACATGTATGGATACTTTGATTTAATAGATCCCTTCCCCACTTCACACGAAACTTCTATTGGAGGAGAATGGAAAAGACCCAAAAAATAGTCGAACACCAAACAAGGAACTAGTCACGTTTTTTATATTGAACACGTTAGACAAAGGGGTGAGACAGTTAGCCAGCTAATAGATGCCAAGTCATCAAAAGAATATGTACAAAAGCCTTTACTCAAAGTCTCAACGACTCGAGCATCAAAGTTAGCCGTGGCTTAGGCGACAAGGTACTGAGTCATGACAAACGAGTTTCGATTCTACAGGCCGCCCTTATAACCTTGCTTGCTTAAAGGCATCTTTTGCTTCCACCAAAAATAAAATAAAATTAAATTAAATTTATTTATTAAAAAAAAAAAAAAAAAAAAAAAGAAAGGTCAATTAACGAATGCCAAATATGTTCAACAAATACAACAAAAATGCTATCCTCCAAAATGGCTTTACCATTACTTTCAAAAGAGAGCAAAAAAGAGGACTTACAATCGACATGAACAACATCAACCGCTACCGGTTGTTCCTCCCGTGGTCAGAATCATGACTATGTTCATTGTATCCTAGAAGACAATTCTTTTGCACAAGGTCGACATCTCTTGCAAGTTGCGAGGCAACAAAAGCGTGAAAACTTTATGCTTCTTGGTCTTCCTAAATGTTGCATTGTTTCTCCGAAGGCTGTGGCTTGAAAAATTAATTCACAAGTGGGGAAATGTTAAATTCGGTGAAGTCCACCATACTGAATTGAAACGGATCATGAAGCCTGTAATAATGGAAGTGAACTAGTGGTATATTAATTTGGGCAAGATTTTAGGACCTTGTATAAGTTTACCATGAGCTCAATCACCCAGAAAAGAAAGTGGTTGTCTCATGCTGAGCTCCGCTTTGAGCAGCGGGAATTTCTCCAAGTCGTGAGAAGCACTTAAAATTTTCTGCAAATGGGTTAACCAAAACATGTTAAGAAGTCCAGTGGAACTATCAATAATAGAGGGGAAGAAAATAAAAATAAAACATGCTCAATACATACATACATGAAATTTAGATTGTTTAGCTTCATCCATATTCATCCTCTTAATTTAGTGAATAAATTTTTTTTTTTTCAATGAATTAGTGAATTCATTTGCAAACCCTAAAATACCATTGCTCCAAATTATCAAGTCATCCAAACCGAGCAGTTTCCCAAACAGTCCGATGTCAAGAACCAACTTTAGAGTAGAAATAATAACATACTAACAGTTAGAGAGAGAGATAGAGAGAAATAAAAACTTAAAAAACATTGACCGACAATTCTCAGAAATTTAAGGGATAGGATTGCCCTTGAAGGAATAACATTTACCAGTGCAGCAAGATGCGCTTCTTGTAGAATATTCCCATCAACTTCCAGTCTGGCAATTGGAAACTCCGGAAGATGTCCCGACTGTTTTTTACCAAGCAAGTCACCAGGACCACGTAAAAGAAGGTCCACATTAGCCAAGTAAAAACCATCTGATGATTTCTCGAGCACCTTCAATCGGTTAAGACTAGTAACAGTAGAAGCTACAAATATGCATTTGGATTTCCTAGATCCACGTCCAACTCGTCCCCTAAGTTGGTGTAGCTGAGCTACCCCAAACCTCTCAGCGTTCATAACAACCATCAGCGATGCATCTGGAACATCAACACCGACCTCAATTACTTGTGTGGAAAGCAGTATATGAGTTTCTCCACATCTAAAGCGTTTAAGTGCCTCATCTTTCTCATCACTCTTCATCTTTCCATGCAGTAACCCGCATTTGTAGCCCTTGAACCTGGATGATATGGATTCAAAGTCGGCAGCAGCTGCACGAAGTTGAGGCTGTTGCTCTGATTGTTCTATGACTGGATACACAAGATACACTTTTCCTCCTCCTTGTAACTCGTCCAGCATAATCTATTAAATGTAATAACGTTTTCATCAAACAACACTCCAAGCGAAAGAAAGGAATCAGAAAAATCATCATTAGCACTCAAATAAATTAGCTTATTGTCCTTGGAATGAAAATGCTGACCCTCCTAAACGCATTATTTACCTATTGTTTATGTTTGGACCTTTTAAAGTTGAAACAATCAACCACTTGAATTTACCTCGTAAAAGCAGTAACTCTAGATCTCTTTCATTGCTTTACACACGTGTAACTTTATTGTTACTACAAATGGTTTTAGTCCAATGGTCGAATAAGAATGCTTCCTTAGGACTCCCTATTTTCCATGATACGTGGAATGAAATCACGAAATGTAACAAAATATGAGATGGGAAAATAATCCTATTTTCTATGAATTAACAATACATGGTATTATATAGTAGGTTACAAGGGGAAAAAAGGAAACTAAAAAATAGGAAACTAACTCATTCCTAAATTGGAAAGTTGACTACTGAATCCCTCAATTTAAGGGATTTCAAACTAATTTTCCTAGTCTATTTATAGCATTTCAAACTAATCCTAATCTATTTACAGCACATATACACCTCGACACTCCCCTTCAAGCTGAGTAATAGATGTCTTCCATTCCCAGCTTGAATACAAGATCATGGAAACTTAAACTGTTCAGCCCCTTTGTTAGAACATCAGCTAATTGACGTTCTGATGGAACATAAGACATACACACTAACCCTTCCTCCAATTTTTCTTTGATGAAATGTCTATCAATTTCAATATGCTTCGTCCTATCATGTTGTATAGGATTATCAGCAATATTGATAGCTGACTTGTTGTCACAATAGAGCTTCATAGGACCTTCCCATTTTATTCTCAAATCATCTAGAATAATCTTCAGCCAGAGAAGTTCGCACAATCCTTGAGCAATAGCCCTGAATTCTGATTCTGCAAATGACCTTGCCACCACATTTTGTTTCTTGCTCCTCCACGTTACTAGATTACCTCCAAGAAAAGTACAATACTCTGTAGTTGATCTTCTATCCACTAGGGAACCTGCATAGTCAGCATCAGTGTAAGCTTCTAGAGCAAGAGTATCATTCTTCTTGAACAAAATTCCTTTCCCTGGATCGCCTTTCAAGTAATGCAGTACCCTGTAACTAGCTTGAAGATGAGGTTCTCTTGGACCATGCATGAATTGACTAATCACGCTCACTGAGTATGCTATGTCTGGCCGAGTATGAGCAAGGTATATGAGTCTACCAACCAACCTTTGGTACATACTTTTATCAACAGCTAGTTCTTCCTTAGCTTCTCCCAACTTATGATTTGGATCCATTGGGGTAGAAACTGGCTTACACCCAATCTTCCTTGTTTCTGCCAATAAATCAATCATATACTTTTGCTGACATATGAAGATCGCTTGTGCAGAGTATGCCACCTCAATACCGAGGAAGTACTGCAGTTTCCCCAGTTCCTTTATCTCAAACTCTTTAACCAGTCTCTGCTTCAATTCATGCTTCTCTCTCTCATCATTTCCAGTCACTGTGATGTCGTCTACATAGACTAGAAGAGCAGTCATTCCCCCTGCAGCTGAATGTTTAATGAAGAGAGTGTGGTCACCTTGGCTTTGTTTATACCCAGACTCTTTCATGACTTTTGCAAATCTCCCAATCAGCTTGCACACCTTGTTACCTGTGTCCCCCTCAAATCCCGGAGGGATGTTCATGTAGATTTCTTCATCTAAGTCACCATGGAGAAATGCATTCTTAAAATCATACTGTAGGAGTTGCCAACTGAAGTGGCCAGCCAATGATAACAAAAGTCTCACAGGATTCATTTTTGCAACTGGAGCAAAAGTCTCCTGATAATCAACCCTATAAGTCTGAATGTATCCTTTGGCCACCAATCTTGCTTTATATCTCTCAAGGGATCCATCAGCCTTGTATTTCAGTGTGAAAATCCACTTACAATCAACAATGTTTTTCTCTTTCGGTTTATCAACAATCTCCCATGTTTTATTTTTTTCTAATGCACTCATCTCTTCTCTCATGGCATCCTTCCATTCTCTTTTTACAATGCCTCAGAACAGTGTTAGGGATAGCAATGGTGTTTAAACTCATAATAAACTTTTTGTGGGCTGGTGACAGGCGTTTAAGAGAGACATAGTGAGATAGTGGATAGAGTGGTCGTTTAGTGCATTCTCTGGTACCTTTTCTAACGGCAATGGGAAGGCTAGGACTCTAGGTTGTCTGCTGGATTAGATGTTTCAATAGATTGTGTGTGTAAAGGTGAGTAAGATCTTACCGTGATCTCATTCCTAGAGTCGAGTTGGATTCTTGGACCTGTATCATTCTGGAACGGCCTGTCTCCTTGAATACACTGAGAAACCTTGGAAAATTGTGACTGACACTAATTGGAACAGGATATGACACGGGTTCAATGGTAGAATTGGGTGACTTAGATGTGATTGGCTCAGAGGACTTAGATTCAACAACACGGGCTAGAACATGAGGAAGGTCAAGGGTTTTAAGTGGTTCAAAGGACTCACAAGTACTATCTTCCATCATTGAAATCTCCCCCTTAAGAGAGGACTTGGAGAAAAAAGGTTTATTTTCTATGAAAGTGACATCGACAGAGATGTAAATTTTCTGGATGAAGGATTGTAACACTTGTATCCCTTTTGAGTGGATGAGTAACCAAGAAAGACAGATTTGATGGCTCGGGGTCTAGCTTGCCTCTATGTTGGTTGTGGACATGAACAAAGCAGTGCACCCAAATACCCTAGGTGTTAGACCATTTGAGGTTCTGAAGTGAGGGTAGAAACTTTAAGAATCTCTATGGACTTTTGTTGTCTAACACACGTGAGGGAAGTCTATTTATGATGTATGTGGCAGTAAGAACAGCCTCTCCCCAATAGGACTTGGGAACATTCCCTTGAAAGAGTAAAGCTCGGTGGTGTTAAGTAAATGCCCATTTTTCCTTTCAACTACCCCATTTTGTTGAGGTGTATTAATGCATGATGAATCATGGATAATGCCCTGTGATTGAAAGTAAGGTGACAAAATCTGGTTGAAGTAGTCTCTAGCATTGTCTGTCCTAAAGCTTTTTATTTTCACCCCAAATTGGTTTTGGACCAT